>JANTOP010005651.1:0-16914 GCA_027564815.1 Symmerus nobilis
CATAATATCCATGCTTTCCAGGAGCTGGAATGAATAATCGATTCTTTTCAGAAAACTTGCTATTTTAAAAATGAGTGTTTTTTCTAATATAAAAATCCTTTTAGCAGAAATCATAAAAGCTACAGCATCTAATTTTTTTTCCTGTTATTAAAGGTAAACATAGCAACACTTTAACACGGGCTTTTGTGAAAAACTAAACAGATTATTTTTGCTGGAAGAAAGAAATTTAGGTAAATTTTTAATTTTGCTTGAATTTTTTATTCTCAGCCTCCAATAGTTTTTAACCCAAAACCCCGTGTTAAAGTGTTGCTATACTGTCCTTGGCTTGTTGATATAAACCTTTGATTTCAAGTAGCCCCAGAGGAAAAGTCTGGCGTTTTCAAAACAGACGAACGCGGAGGCCAATCAAAATCAAAATTTTTTGGTATGAAGCGACCGGGGAACAATGGCTTCAAAAAATCAATTGTGGCATAAGCTGTATGAGACTTTTTCCTCTGATATGGTTACTTGAAATTAAAGGTTTATATCAACAAGCCAATGACGATAGGCGAACTTAAGGCCAACATCCACCAGAAAAGAGCCGCCATAGGAGCCGAAACATTGGCAAATACGATGGAAAATTCCCGGGTACGTTACGCCATTCGAGCTAACGGTGACCAATTGCGCGAAATAACCTTCAGAAAGTGATGTAATCAAATCTCCTTAAACCAAATCAAATGATTTTTAACTTGAACATTAAAAATGCGTCTTTTTCATATTTTTTTTTGTGAAATTATTTTGTGCGTCCATCTAATACGGCCAACCTTGTACTTAGAGATTTCTTTGAGCTTACAGTGGGTTGAGAAAGTTTTTAACGAAAATTTCATATTTTATCTAAATATAATGAATCAAATAAAAATAAAATTCCAACTTATATAAAATGACATTTTAATTTAAAGCTTTCAATAATATTACGAGATTTTTAAAGCTTTATTTTAGAAAATGTTGAACTTTCCTTAATGGGCCGTTATCTGCATAGAAAATAGATATTTTGACGTTAAAAATAAGTTCGAAATATAGAGCTTTCGTTGAGCTTTTAATAGTTTGAATAAGCTTTCTGCGCGAATTTCATATTTCATTTCTATTTAATGCAAAAAGGGTAAAAATTCGATTCTAAATTATATAAAAAGACATTTTAAGCTTTCAACGAGCTTCGGATATTTTTAAAGCTTTATTTTAGAAAATGTTGACATTTCGTTAATGGGCCGTTATCCGGATAGAAAATAGATTTTTTACTTAACGTTAAAAATAAATTCGAAACAGAACTTTCGTTGAGCTTTTAATAGTTTGGATAAGCTTTCTGCGAGAATTTCATATTTCATTTTAATTTAATGAATGGGATAAAAATTCAATTCCAATTTATTTAAAGTGACATTTTAATTTTAAGCTTTCAATGAGATTTCGAGATTTTTTCAGTTTTTTTTCAGAAAATTTGAAATTTGATTAAAAGATCGATACCTGTATAGAAAATAGATTTTAAAACGTATAAAATAAGGTCTGGAAAATAAAGCTTTCTGCGGGCTTTTAAGTTTTTGCAGAGCTTTTGTACGAAAAGTTTAATTTTGATATTTTAATATTTTTTCCCAACTAATTTATAAATTTCCTGAGTCATTACATTTTTTTTGATCCGATGAAAATACCCGGGAAATTCGGATCAAATGTCGCGATGTCCGATATTCAATTTTCTCGGAGCGAACCTTTACGAATTTCTGATATTTCTTAGATAAATCTCAACTTTTACGAAATATTTAATTTTTGTATTTTTACCTAACTGTCAAAGCAACTTTCTGCGTTTGTAATTTTTTTCCAGCCCAGAAAAATATAAATTTCGGCACATCTTATGGAGATGTTGACCGCACGCCACTATTGTAGATTCTTGGATTCTGAGACTGAGCTTGAATACCATAGATAAGATGATAGATTTGTCCAACAGATGCATGCCGCTGACACGCAAATAATTTCTTAAACTTGCCTTTCAGCTGAGAGAAACACTATAAAACTAAACCATCGATTCCATAAAGGAAAGAGGTTAACAGGAAAACAATTTTATTTTGACTTTTTAAAGAGATATCCATCATTAATCCATCCATATAATAATGAATTTTGACTGGTAGCAATGGAAGTCGAAAGGATTTCTTAGTTTTATTCTTAAATATCCTCTCAAGAGGGTTCTACTTGTATGTTCTATCTATGTATATGTAAGCTCAAAGAAAGCTCTATGTTTGCAACTGATTTTTTTAAGGTTTGAAATCTTCTTTCTATCCAAATATATTTAATTACAGATTTTAATTTTCCACGGAATTTCTGTCAGGAAAATTACGGATTTCATTAAAATTTAATCATTGGGAGTAAATTAGATTCCATACCGCCTTAAATGATATTTTAATTAAAAGCTTCCGATGAGCTTTTAAAACTCTCTGAAACTTTTTAAGAAACTTTTGAATTTTATTGATTTTAAATTATTAGAATATAATAAAGAACCCGAATAAACTCTTATTCACGTCGATGGAGAGTAGGTAGGTATAGATCTTAGAAAACAAGACTTCAATTACCACATATTTTTCACTGATCGGAAGAATCCCCAGATAGATGGGCCATGGACTAGATTTTAAGACTTTTTTGTAGCACCTCTCCCTCCTCAATCAATTCAATCTAATGTTGATAAATAAAATTAGCAAAATGATTCGAAGTTATTAAATAAAATAATTTCAGTTATGCTATTGTATTTGGCAGCAATGAAAATTGGTTACGATTTTGGTGATATTCCAGGTATGCTCTGCGCTTTCTGCACATTAGACCGTACGACGTTGCAATGAATTGCGACGTTGCCTTAGGCTAGTGATTGCAAGCCGATTAATCGATTAGCGGACAAATATGAAGAAAATATTAATCGATTAATCGACGAATAAAAATCGATTATATTCGACTATTTTAAACAAGGTTTTCAGATTTTAGGTGACTTCTAGACCGAATACATGTGGTTAAATAGCTGTGCTTACCTCCAAATCTTAAATATTTCACCTTATGTTTGTATAAAGAGAAATGTGAAATTATAAAATCCATGAATCCATTGGTTTTTCAATTTTGACAATTAAATCTTACGATTCTTTGACCTGAAATCGTTGGCGGTTCGGAAGAAAAACTGAATTCCCAACCATTTTCTTCGGGACTTTGGAAAATCTACAATTACGCAGAATTATTCCCATATGAACATAATGAACAAATAAATGTCTCAACATTTTTTAAACAAAAATAACCCCCGAATTATGGTGAGGGTTAAAAGGGCGAAATTATTAAATTGTGACTGTTCCAAGAAATCTACTATAATTTCCTGGATAAATTCCAAATTTCGAAATATTTGTTAGGATTCATTTAAAGGAATGGTTTAATATTCCTAGTAAATTAATAAACCTTTTATTTCTAAGAAGTTATATTTATAATGTAACGTCAAGTATACTAGACTTTCCTTCATAGATAGTTGATAAAATTTCTGGGAAATGTTTCGAAAATGTTGGAAGAAGTCTGCAAAAATCAGAAAAAATCCATGCAACAACTATCGGCAAAAATTAGGACAAATTCTAGTCTCAATACGAAAGATGGGAAAAATTCGAAAAGTTAATAAAATGTTAGGAAAATTAGGAACAATTTTAGGGAAGTCGGTCTAGTTAGAAAATGTTAGAATTTGTATCAATCACTAATCTAGAAATCTACAATTTATCCGAACATTCCGAATTTTTCTCGAGCCCATTCTATCTTTTTCTCAACAATTGTCAGTTTCTATCGATAATTTTTGAATTTTTACTAGTTGGAAACACTAGGAAAGTTTTAAAGTCAGGAAGGTCGTCCAATATTATCAATCTGTGATAATATTCGGAAAAGGATATGCATTTTTTAATAACCTTGATATGTATTGTATGTATTAGAAAGCTACATAATTTGGCTATAAACCTCAGTTTACTTCAATAATCTAGCTCTTATGGTTGAGTAGTAGTAAGTTCCTGAAAAATATCTTCCATAAAAGGGACACAATAGGATAAATCGGCTTGGTGCAAGAGGAAGATGAATTTTAAGAAAGAAGTAACGTACTACAACAGTGATCAGAACACCCTAACGTACCATAAAAATGCTATTCCGATGTCGGATAGAAATCACTCCACCCTATTGTACATATTATTTTATTTATTAAAATGAAATAAAAAACGAGCTCTCGACCAACTTTATCTACTTAATTTTATTTAATATTAGCAATTATTATTTTACATTCTATATGGAAATCTGCATTCAAGCAAATTAGAGAATTACCGAAATTAGAGGTAAATTTAAAAAAAAAAAATACCGGTAATGAAATTGGGCGGTAAACCGGTAAACCTAAGAAACTTACTGCAACCGTCACAAAATTGATTATAACTGTTTGCTATTATTAAGTCCCAATTAAATATTATCGAACCACTACCAATCACCCTGTATATATAATACGAATTATTGCCTAAATATAAATTTTTTAAATTGATAATATTACATAATTAATAAATCAGAGAATGTAAATTGACCAACCAATACTATTGTCTTTTATGTGTCCATTAATAAAAAGGATTCGTTTCGAACAATAATATAATGCTGCGCATTAGTGACTAGTACAAATGTCCTTACGATTTGAAATTGGTATTGGTAAAGGGTACGTTCAGTTATTTAACACAACCACCCTTATCTGTTAAGCTAGGTCAGCGAACGAAATACAAGTGAAACAACAGTTTTCGTTCCCAAAAACATATACATTTAAAATAATATTATAAATTTCCCTCTCGATATTTGGGTACTCTTTCGGATTTATCGGAACGAAAATAAAGTAGGAAGAAATAAGAATAAAAAAGGAATACAAGGAAAATCGTAGATAAGGGATATTTACCTTTATATGTATATATTAAATGATATATATGGAATGCATATTTACTTTTTAAAAAACATCACTTGCCTTCTCTTGAAAAATGGGATTAAAAAAAAAAAAAAGAAAAAACAACCAACAGCCTCATAAATTTTGTCCAATACATGGGTGAATGTATTCAAAGTGTAGTACATCATTGCGTGTGATTTGAAATTGCTATTCAGTCACAAATCGGCATTCTAAGTGATAAGTACTGGGTTTTTATAAGCTTTACACCAAAGAATTAATTTTTAAATTATTTAAAAACAAACAAAAACATTAACAATTTATTATTGTGTGTAATCCGTTTAATTAATTGTCCCTGCAATTTAAAACCATTTCTAATTGACAAGAATTAATAACATAAATTATATAAAAATAATAAAAACATGTTACTGGGAAAATACAATTCACTTTCAATTTTACAACCACCTTATCACTATTCCTATTTAACGATAGTTTATATATTTAATTTAATTTAATTGACCTTTTCATTTGGGAATTATACGGATATTTGGAGTGTTTAATGGGATTATGAAGAGTGAAAATCTCTTAAAATTAATAATTAAGATAAAAGTAATAAATAATTTTCAAAAATGATAGTTAAAATAGATGACGACCAACGAGAAACTAATAGAAATAAAATACATTTCAGTTAATAATGGATAATATTACTTTTTTAATTAAAGAAAATTGTGTTGACATTTTAATATCAATAATTAAAGGATACTGAAATAGTTTGATAAAAGTATACCCAAACCAAGTATACTTAACTAAGGGTATACTTTAAAGTGTGTGACTTTACATATAATGGCATTGTCACTTCTGCCGGACACACAAACAGTTAAAGGTAATAATAGTAATTAAGGAAATTAAAATTAATAATTTAAATTTATAACTTTTTACGAAAATAAATTTTATGAGTGAAAAATGTATAGTTTTATTGTAATTAATCAAACCCCAATAACTACTTCCTTACATCCCTTAAAAATGTCTCTTTACTGGAACTAATCTAAATACTTCTTATAATTTCTCAACAAGTATTACCAACGATGACCCAACTATACTAGAACTAGTCTGATAACATCCCAAGATTTTCTAATTTTAATAAATCACTGGCTATACAGAATATATGTGTCATTGGTATGTACTCTATTATCTGTTACCTGTATTATAACCACGGAATTATTTAAATTATTTATACGTTACAATCGAATATTATCACATACGCCACCACATCATCAAAAGATCATCGCCTGCGGCGCTTTTCAGGAGTAAAAAAAAAGCAAATAAAATTTTCCCGGTAAAAAGAAGTGTACATTATATTCATACGGTAGTAGATTATTGTTTTCGATATTAGGTTGCTCAGAAAGTTTAGTCGTTGGATTGAGAAATGTTTGGTGAACAGTATAGATGCAAATCCAGTTCCTGCTTATTACAGATAAAATCTCATCCTTGGGATTTTGTTTTCACAACTTCTTTGTCTCTAATTGCTAATATAATATTAATACCATTTGATGTCTTCTGTTCTCCTGGTACGAGATCTGAGATGTTGCTTCGTCACTCGTCACAAAGAGCATTTATGAGGGCGGTTGAAACAGTTATCTAATGATAATAGAAAATATAATTGATTTTATCTTCCTCGTTCTTTCATACTCCGCATTCGTCTGGTGCAATTTGTTCCTTAGTTAGAAGTTAGGATGCTGCTTAGTTCCACTAAGCTAATCACTTTGCATTGGAAACATGGATCTCTTGTCTCTAACTGACAATTGTGGTTTTGAGATATACGATTTTGAAAACCGCTTTCGGCATTAAATTTCAAATAGGGCGTGGGATATCCGACCAAAGTATATACGATTTGAGGCCATGGCATCAAACACAGTAGGGTCTAGACTGGTTAATGACTGCCGGCTTGCTGTTAATGATATTAAGTCCAACAAAGTAAACATCTGCTGGATCCCTGGTTACAGTGGGCATGTTGGTAATGAGAAAGCAGATGAACTCGCTAGACTCTAGCTAGCTGGACTCAACCTTAAGTAAAGAGCTAGCTGACCTAACTGTGAAAATCCCACTACAGCTAGTTCTTCAGAATCTGAAGGACTTAGCTATTGATCTCGCCAACGCAACATGGAAAACTATGGACAGTTGCGTTATCTCTAGGCAGCTTTGGCCTGAACTGAACATAAAACGCACTTCATCTATCCTTAGGCTAAACAGATCGTCGATCAGAATATTGATCGGCATCATTACCGGTCACTGTATCATTGGTATCAAGGCTAACAGATATGGGGTTCCGACAAATGATTTCTGCCACAGCTGCAAGGATGAGGAGGAACAAGAAAGTATAAAATACCTCCTCTGCGAATGTCCAGAACTCCAAGAACGACAGCTCTCAACCATAGGGTATAGGTTCTGCAGGTAACTTGAAGACGTAGGGAAGGTGGACCCGTAGGTGATACTACGCACAGCCTGCTCTAACCTAACCTAACCTATATACGATTAGATTCCACTTCCTTTTACCTCGGTCCAATTATCGTATATAATTGATAGCCATAGCTAGAAAGAATTATATTCCCGACTTTTCTCCAATATATAATGCGCCGTGGTAGCATTCTATTTTATACCATTGGCGACGTCATAATGACTATGGATCATTGATCACTATTAATCATGCTTTCGAACATAAACTCGGCGTATTTCCATAAGATCCATTGTGTTTAAGGTTTACCATGGTGTTTTCGTGTGATTTAACCATTAGGTACGTATATGACTTAATTTATCATATCTATCATTGTTGGTGAGAAATCTTATTCCTAACTGGTTCTCTTGGATTTTTAAGTGTTGTCCGGATGTACCAGGATAGTTCTTATATTGTCCATAATTTTTGCCTTACAATGGGGTTTTATAAGGCGAAGATTTTGAAACTGGAGACCGATAAATTTCGATTCAAAACGTATTATATTACGATCTCGTAGTTTTCCTTCTAATAATATATGTATTATAATTCCCCTGCGTTGTCTAGTGGAAGTGAAATTTGCTATTTATTCGCTAGCTACTTCCAGGGCGTTTATGTGGATAGGACATCTGACTTGATTGGTAATTACCGGTCGTCTCTCTCCACACATTCTATTAACTTTAATGTCATAAGCCTGTGTGAGAATGAAGTAGCCAAGGCTGTTTTTAACCTTGATGCCAAGAGGGGAAGTGGACTGGATTGCATTACCCACTTTGCGCCAAAAGATGTTTCTCATCTCTGGCGGTTCCTCTATGTATTATTTTCAATAAGTCACTTTAAACTGATGTCTTTCCATTCAGATGGAAATTCTCTAGTGTAATTCCAATACATAAATCGGGTTCAAGGAATAATGTTGCAAATTACAGATATAGCGCTTCTCCCAACCCTTGGGAAGTTGTTTGAGTCGATTGTCTGCAACATTATATCCTCTGAGGTAAGACGTATCCTGTCCCCTTCTCAACACGGATTCGTGAAAGGTCGGTCTACCGCCACAAATCTTATCGAATTCACTAGCTTCGCATTAGAACCTATTGATTATTAATCAAAAATCAATAACCACGAATCTCTTGAATTTCCAGTTAAATCAGGCGTACAACAAGGTAGTCACCTGGGTCCATTATTGTTCTTTATGTTCGTGAATGATATACCTAGCAAGTTCGAATTTTCCAAATGCTTAATGTATGCTGATGATCTGAAAATTATTACTCGCATCACGTCTAATGAAGATTCTGTTAGGCTCCATCTTCTTGGAGCCATCAGAATTTATTGGATTTGAACACGGAAAAGTGCAAAGTAATCAGCCTGCATTGAAAGCATGACTCATTACTATCTTCCTATAAGAATAATGGTGTTAAATTGTGTAGAGTAACAAAGCTCCGTGATCTTGGTGTTTTATTTGACTAAAAACTCTCTTTCATTAGACATTTTGAATTGATAACGTCAAAGGCTTATTGGATTTTAGGATTTATTATGCGATGCGCAACTGACTTCACAAACCCACACGCAATCAAAAGCTTATACTGCTCTCTTGTTAGGCCTTATTGGGAATATTGTAGCTGGGTTTGGTCTCCTAGCTATGAAGCTCATATTCAGAGCATTGAAACGGTTCAAAAGAAATTTTTAAGGTACGCCCTTCGAAAATTGAAATGGGTAGATCCATCCTCTGGCGTTATCACCTTACAAACACCGGTGTCAACTTATAAATATTGAACACTTGAATAGCGCCGTAGAGGTGCTAGTGCTATGTTTGTCTTTGATATTTTATCTGGGATAATAATTGCAAAACGGGGTTAATGCAGCGATTTAATGTTAAATTATATGGTAAATATGAATATCATCAGTTAAATTTACGAAATAGTGTGAAAGGTGTAAACGGTATTCAACCGGAATGACGAATTTAACGTTCCGATAAACAAACGGTCGTATGAAAGAGCTCTAAGTGTATTAATGGCATAAAAACAAGTTAAAAATATTGCCAAACTTTAACCTCAATTATCTCAAAACTATAATTTTTGAACTATCCACTCAACCTTTTGACCTCTGGCAAGATAAGTTGCCTTTTGTCACGACGCGTCACATATATTTTCATAATAAAGTATGAATTTATTATAATTCTAGGTATTTTTCCTGTTAAGTTTAATCTATCCTGGTTTCGGAAAGTAAAAGTATCTTAATTTGCCTCTTGATTTCTTGACATGCTCCTAGGTTTAGCTGTTTGTGACCCCAAATCACGCTAATTACTTAAGACACATCTTCTGTACGATACTTAATATGGGATTTAGGACGAAGTGTAGTAATTCTCACTTGACAGGATACTGTCGCCTTGGCTGATTTCAAAATCATATACATAAAAAATTTCCTGATTGCGCCTTATGTTTTTTGGTTTCTATTCTATTGTAGAGAACTCCGTGCAAATACAATATGAAGTTTGAGAGATGAAAAAACAGTGTTGTTATAAAAATTGATGATAAAAATTATCAGCATTCCTAATATATCTTACAGTGTACCACACATCATCGTTTCGAAAGCAAATTGTCCCGCTGGGTACATTACCTCTATTATATTCTTTGTATTATATTTTTTTTTTTTATTATTATATAAAGCGCATATATGATAGATATCAATAAAAGAAAATATGTTTTTCTTTATTGACTCGCTGCCCCGAAAATAGAGTGGATGACAAGGCCAAGCCGTCAAACAGAATAATAAAATTATAAAGATCAGAAAAGTGCTTTACTACTTTAAATATCAATGGTCTAAAGATTGGTGTAATAGAGTATGTTAGAAAGATCTGAAGAGGATAAAATGGGCTGATAAAACTCAGAATCGTCGCGGAACCGCTTATTTTCCTGAATCTTTATAGAACCTGTAGGCCAATTTTTGAAATTTTACTATTACTACTCCTAGTAAACTTTTTATGTATAGAGAAACTGTTTGCAATACATCAAACATCAAATTAATTTTGACGAATATTGTTAATCAATTAATGCAATGGGACAATTAAGAAAACTTCCTAACCAAATTAAGAAATAAAAATTATGGGCCGGGTGAATCCACTGATTTTTCTGCCTTCTTTACAATGACTAGATAAAATTAAATATACAGTTCGACCGATTAGTTTTTGAAAAATTCCTACCTTCGATCCTAGGACCAAGGTTATAAAAAAAACATTTGGTCATTTTTAAATTAGAATGAAACCTTTTTGTCAATGAGCCATCATGGAAGCCTTTAAAATTGATTACTCCAAGCTTTTCTTATTTCTAACTTAATGCTTCACTCAATTTTTCAAAATTAAATTCATATTTTAAACAAAGCTTTATATTTTTATTGTTTTTCTAATCAAGTTTAAGATAAGGGATGCTTTAGATTTTATTAGTGTGACTGATTCAATGCATTTATACATATCACCTATTTAATTTTGTTAACACCGCAAGTTGGGAATTTTTGGAAATGTTTTTTATTTAGAATAATTTTTGATCAAAATAGCTAATCAGGGCTGGGAGTATGATCGAGTCGTGTCGAGTCGAGTCGATAAAAACACATTGTAAAAAACTGCGCAGCTAAAAATATGCATGGATACGACTCGATCATACTCCCAGCCCAGATATGGAACCTATAATTTATATTATATTATAGGTATTATTCTTAATTTTATCCGATCACACCCTTTGCAAACTGCTAATTTGTTAACGAGTTGGACTCGTGCATGGCTCTGTCATATATATTTGTTTTTCCAGAAAATATAAACTAACATATAATGTAAGTAGATCAGAGCTAAGTAGGGGAGAGTGAAGTTAATTCTGACAAAAACAGATTGACAAGCTGTATCTCTTTTAATATAAACCACAAAGAAGTTTTTCATTATTATTCCCAATTATACATCTTTGGGCAGATTCGTATTCAGCACCCAAAAAAAAAAAACATAAAGTAAGCCCCTAAAAATAATTATATCAGACCTTTCTACTATAAACTACCATATGACTGGTCTATAATTCAATACAGTACAGTTCAGACTAATCTTGGAGTTTTCGTATCAAAAAATTTTCCTCTAGCTATTTCAAAATATTTATGTTCATCAAAATTTTGATTTCGGGTTTTGACGGTAACATGTACCTACTATGTAGAAATAATTCATGTGTCGATTTCTCCTATTTCAGAAGTTATTTTTCTGTAGGAAAAAAAATAATTTTAAAATTTGCGATCAATTTTGTGTGGTCCGTGACTAAGCAGATTAATCTTATGAGGCAATTCAGTAACTTTTAGTTTAATTTTCTTTTACGGTTAGTTTAGCTTCATATAAAATATTTAATAAAAGATTCACCTCAAATGCTATTCACTAAAATTATTTGAAAGCTCAGTTTAACTAAAAGGCTTTTTTTATTAAAAGACCAGACCCATCCATATGTAAAAAACGGAAAAATTGCGTTGGTCCACAAAAAACGGAAAAATTTTTTTTAAATAAATAAAATAAAAACTTTTTATTTAATAAAAATCAATATGTTAGATTTTGGTTTTTAATTTAATTTAACCATCCTCAGCTACATTATACGACTCATTAATTTTCAGTAAAAAATTCAATAAATTCAATCGTTCTTTCTAGGAATTTCTAAGAAAAAAACTCCGAGGAGATTGTTAACCAAACTTTTATTTTTTTAAAATAACTCCGAAATAAGGAGATAGATATAAGGGAACATGACGATAACTGTAACTTCTCACGGAAATGCTTATAATTTCCCAGAAAATTGTTTAAAATTTTTTTTATCGAATGACGCCAAATTATTTTTAATTAAATTTACAAAGAGATTTTGTTTATTAAATATTAGGAAAAATTCGCCGTTTTGAGATTTATGTTTCTTTTTTGCCTAAAAAATCGACTCTAACCTTTGATTTTAATAGAATTTCTCTGACAATCTCATGGAGAACTTGAATTTTCAGATTAGAATTTAATCCATTAATCCATAAATATAATTATGCGAAATTAAAACTAAGGTTACAGTAAAGAAATTGTAAAACAATCTTTTTTAGAAAATCGACTCCCTGATTTTATAGCGGTTTCCTATTGTTTCCTATTGCTGGAAATTTGAAGCCAATATTAAGTTAAATAATTCGATTCAATTGAAAAAACGAGTTCAGCTTTGTTCGCATTTAATTAAAGCAGTGTTTGAAATTTCGTAAATTAACAGATATGCTTACTTAATATCATTTATGGTGAAATCTGTCAAATTAAACTAAACGAGTTTTCATAGAATTGCAGAATTGTCCCATTAATCGGTAGATTTCTAATGTGCAGTTTATTCACAACAACCGAACGATTATTAAAATTACAACCACCGCAAATTGAACCAGCTCACGAACAACCCACGCACAGTCCACACGTGGGGCTTCTGTAAAATACATGTATAAACTGAGAAGCGCATATTAAACCTATTCCACGCATAGCACCGATTTGCACGTGGGTCGAGTTGATGCTTATATATTATACTTTCGTTTCGGAGCTCAACTGAGTCAGTTAAAATCAGTAGATGGGTCACTCGGTGACCCGAAGGTCGTAGGTTGCCGACCCTCGCAGTAGAGGGTACCACGGATAAGTGAAAACTCAGATAATACGGGTAATCTGTTACCATTTTTATATACTTATTAACTTCTTCATTCGTTTATCCGATTTTTTCCGTATTATCCGAGCATATATCCTGATGTATAGTGAGTTTTTCCGTATTTTCCGAGCTGTACTCCGTATTTTCCGTATTTTATATCTAAATAATGCGTGATCGAATTGGTTGATTGCCTCGGATAACACAGAGTCTCGATAATGGCGGATAAACGGGATTCTACTGTATATGTATACATATATTAATGTTAAATCTATATTTCAGTAATAAATCTAGTGTGGACGTAAAAAAACGTTCTGTACAAGGCTTATTTTAAATCCAACGTATTTTAGAATGTTAAATCTTATATTATAATTAATTATTGAATTGAAATTAAATTCAAATTTTAAGTTTTTGAATTTTGTCTTCATTTTCTCCCGAATATCGCCGAGATGGTCTATGATAGTTTTCAATGTAACTTAAATATGATCATTGGGTCTAGTGGTGGACGTTAATTTAATTGTCTTGTATTTTACTGCTCTAGGTAAGTTACTGCTCTCTAGTTCTCCATTATATAGGCTGCAAACAGTACATCGAGTATGCTTCTCAAAATCACTAATCCATTTCACATATATTTTCCGAACTATTTGTTTCGGTTAAACGTTCTTTCGACTAAATGCGTCCATCCTTTTATTATGACGGAGAAGACTAGTAATCATATAGATTACCACTATCAACATGCCAAAGCTATTAGTTAAAGCTACAAGCATCTATAGTTTTAACACGAGAAATTTTTATTCTAATAGGATATAATCATTGCATTAGTGCAAATTCCATAATAACATCCCTTCATATTTATCTATATAAAGCTGGTCGGTTTCCTATCAAAAAAACATCATCGTTTGGAAAGAAATAATACACATTTGTACTCTTTCATAATTTTTCTGGAAAAGTTCATGCTCACACTACCTACTTTCATTGAAGGATTTTAATGAACATCATGGAGATTCTCTTTTATTAATTTTCTACTTAATCTAATTGTCCCATTGGGTCTTTCTTAGTATGTTTTCGTAAGTCGGCGTAAGTAATTGTCTTAGTCTGGATATAGACTGATATACGCATTGTGCGTTCAATGAAAGAAAAAATGTTAATTATTTAATTAATTTAATTTGTTAATAATCAAGATTCCTTAAGACACAAAATTGACGAGAACTCTCCAAATGGTTAATACTTTTTTATATCCACTACATTAGTATACATTTTCCATTTTCCCATTCCCATTCGGTAGAAAAAGGAAAAGTCCACCTAACCCATCCCACACACCATTCTTCGCCCAGTAATACAAACACACAAAAAACAATTCTATAAGAATAATAAAGATTATAAAATTTTCCACCCGCAGCCACCCTGAACGTAAATGAATATACAAGAAAAAGCGGCAGCGAAAAAAAAAATGTGAAAGAAAAAAAAAATAAAATTAGGCAAGCGAATATTATACCCTTCCGTTTTGTTCAACAGAGAGTTCAGCACATCTTAGCGCATATCCATTACTGGCGATATACTCGTATACGGAGCTCATACATTAAATAAAAGGGGGAAAAATCTAACCGAGAAGATGAGTTAGAAGTTAGAAATGCTCACCGTTTTTTTTTTCTTGCCTTAATTTTTTTTACTTCTTCTTTTTATAATCAACATCATTTAAAATTCTGCTTGGAATAGAAACAAAAAGAATGGATGGTTGGATTTTTTTTTTAAATGTTTGCATAAATGGTATGGGATTAGGTGAGGCCACACCATAATATAGAATATCTAGGTATACTTACATTTCTATGTAGATATGAAAAAAAATAATGATCAGGACCGGGTGGATTCATTTATTTCGTACAAGGAATGAGAAACTCCCTTTTATACACAGGACTAACTTTTGCGTTAGTATGTCACCGGTAAGGAATGGGTTTGATGGTCTGGATTGAGATAAAAATGGGGGCGACATAAGAGGAAATTCCATTAGTTGCTACTTCTTTTATTACTTTGCTTTTGGTGGTACTATAATATTAAAATAGAAAGATGGCGTATCCGTGCCAGGCAGCCACGCGGAATTATATTTGGATGCAATAATCAACCCCTTTATACATTTCTATATTATACAAATTCGACACTTTGTTTCTTTTCTTCATTTCAAGAATATTAATCAATCGAACTGAAACACAACAGGTGCCTACTTTAGTGTACTAGATCTAACTTTACTTTATACTCTACTTAAGTAAAGTGCACGACTATTAAAATTTAATGTAGTTGATCGATATACCGAGTAAAGGTAAATTATACGAATCCCAATACTGCCATTTTTTCTAATCTTGAATAAATCTTTTGTTGTGGACATCTAGCCACGAAAGATCTATAAAATTAGATATCTTAAATTAGTCTTAAAGCATTTGATATCAATATTGTTTTGAAATATGTATTGTGATGACGCAATTTCATAATAGAGTTTTTATTTAATTGCACCGAAAATCACAATATGTTTTGCAAAATACTGCATATTTTAGCAAAATATGTTTTAATTTTATTATTGGTAGAGTAGGGGAGCCCAAACGGGGAATTTGGGATTTACTCGAGCGCGTTAGATTAACATATGGGAGATACCCTGATAATTACATTCTGAAAAGTGTGCATTTCAATAAGCTGACGATTTGATCGTGACGTAAGGGAGTGGCAGGGTGACATTGCATTTTTTTTTGCATTCTCAAAAAGTTGTTAGTAATTGTAGAAGGTAATTGAAACATGTCATTGAAATCCACTTCTTGCATTCCCACTTGGGATTCCCCCCCCCCCCCCCAAACCTTGGCGACGTCAGTGATGAAGACGGTGAACGTTTTCACCAACAAATGAAATCAATGGGGCGACGCTATCATGGATTCTGGAATGAAAGTATGTTGGGAGATTATATTTGGTTTCTGATAAGACAAACGAATCCTGAAACGACAAACAAGGAGCCGCAATTATTTTTAAAACACTAATGTGTCATGCCATATGAAAATACCTTAATAAAAATGAACTTCAAATGAATTAAAATTAAATTAATGGAATAAAATAGAAAATGGAAAAATTCACTCATTCTGGTACCTAAATTAAAATTTCCATAAATTCATTATTTTTCCATGGATAAAAGTATCATCTTCATGAGAAAAATGATAAACTGTGTATATTTTGACTTTTTCGATGCTCTCTCGTCGATTCAGTGAATTTTCCACTTACATTTTGAGAGCAAACATTTACTCTTTGAAATTTTTGTTTGCAATTGTGCCAAAACTACTGAGCGGATTTACAAAGTTAATGAAAAGATTTTGTTATTAATTCAATTACCTTTAACTTGATATCTTATTTAACCATATCAATCAATACCGATCAATTCTAGCTCGAGATATGTTCAAATATGTGGGACTACGTCTGAAAAAATTTCAAAAAATATCAAAAATTCATATCTCGGAATTCTATCTATAGAAAAAATTTTTAATACGATTTTCATGTTTAGCAGGCCAATATCCACACGAAAAGTATAGTGGCATCTACGTCACAAAAGTGATGGCGCATGGTGTTATGAATGTATTAAATTTTCGCTTGAACAAAGAACCACTTAATTACGTAGGTACGCAATCAAGAAATTGAACAAACATGGTCAAGATCACGCCTCGAAAAACCCACATACAAAAGCTACTCTTTTACATTTTATTCTAGAAATCAATATATGACGCGTCGTGAGAAAAGTAATCATGCCAGAGTAAAATTTTCAGTACAGGACAAAACATGAGTTTAGGTTAAAATGTCATGTTTTGGGTTTTTGACACCAA
>JANTOP010005662.1:0-16911 GCA_027564815.1 Symmerus nobilis
AATGAAAGTTGGTTGGGATAATCAACTCATCTAACGGTATAGAAATCCATAAAAAATAGAGGTTTCCATGGATTCAAGAAATTCCCAATTGAATACCTATCTAATAAACAATAATATCAACTGAATAACTAATTAATAGTAATTCTAGTTTAATATTTTATGGCTAAAATTCAGCAAATAGATCGTGTTTTTAACATATTTTACTGATTTCTAATCATTAATATATTAGAATCTATATTTTATTAGTATTTAACATATAATATTCACTGATTCTTAGACTTCTTGTAAACCCTTTTCACCGGCTCCCATAACTAAATGAGGAAACAATTTACAAAAATTTCTTATCTATGAAACCCTGAGCGATCCATCAGTAATTTTCTATTGATGCCTGTCGATTCAGTTCACCACCATTAACAAGCCTTTTTCTCCAAGTTTAATCGGACCAAAAAGTGGAGGTGGCGGATGGTAGCAGCGTAGTAACCAATCAATTCTCTTTTTGTAACCAAATGTTTTCTGCTCCTTTATTTTATTTAACTTATTTATTTTATTTTATTTTAATAAATTTAATTTAATTTAATTTTTCTATTTTATCAGCTTCATAATCTACTGCAGGATTCCGACTCCAATTTGTTTAATTTTCTTGTATCGAGCTACTCAATTTTTATGATCTCTTCCAATAAATAACGGGATTCCTTCTTCCGATTTCTATCTCTATCTTATATATTCTAATATTTTATTCAAATTTTTAAAATTTTAATTCAAATTTTTATAATATTCAGTACGGGTCCAGGCGTTACATTCTAAGAATAAAGATTTCCTATGCCTGTTAATTAGCATATATTTACTGATTTTTAGACTTTCCAATATTATATTTCAATAATCAAATCACATCCCTAGGCCCGCTATTAAATCGTCGATTATTGTAAATTTTGAAAGTTTGATAATTATTAATAATTTATTTATTTATTTATTAATCAGTTCTTAATTTATATTTTAATAATATAAAAGAATGAGTATAATTTTCCTTTAGCCGTGTAATATAATTTAATTATTTATTACATAAATTCACCAACTATTGGCAATATGAAACTCGAGATAGTTTTAAGGACTAGCCCAGATCAACAGTTTACAGCCATGGACGAGTAATATCACAATTGTCGTCATAAAATAAACTTAAGCCAATAATAATTAAAACTAGTAAATGGTTTCTTAGATTTAGTTTTTACTTGTTTAAAAATAAGTATGATACATATACCTACTTAATAGTTAAAATTTTGCCGGTGCCAAAATCGAGTAACTGATGATAAGTAAATATGTAATTAATTTAATCTAGCATTTGGACGTTTAAAAACAAGTATTTATAATAAGAAACTGAGCAACTATTTATTTATTCAATTTTAATGATCTATTACTTGATTTTAATCTTGGAAAATTTATTAATAATTAATTATTCCTTTTCAATATGTTATTATAATTTAGCCATTAATTTGCTTCTTTTTACCAATATATTTTTCAATTTCTTTAATTTTTAAAGTCGAAGGAATTGAGACAATAAGATTTATAATTTAAAATTCAAATATTAAAATGTAGCCGAGGAAAGCTAAAATTTAGCATTACATTTCTCAATTACAGTTAATTTGTATAAGAAATTTCGAAATACCAATTTCAAAGCTAAGATCAGTAAAGTCTAACGCAAAAAGTAGCTTTGATAGTTAGGTAAATATACCAAAATCAAATATTTCGGGAAAGTTGAAATTTATTTAAGAAAAATCAAAAATTCGTAAAGGCTCGCTGATTGTGAGAACAGAAATTTGAATATCGGACATCGCATCTTTTGATCCAGATTAACCGATAATTTACTTTGGATCCAAAAAAATGTAATGATGTAGAAATTTATAAATTTACTTGAGAAAAAATACAAAAATATCAAAATTAAAAATTTCGTGCAAAAGCTCTCCAAAAACTTAAAAGCTCCCGGAAAGCTTTATTTTCCGAACCATATTTTTTACGTTTTAAAATCTATTTTCTATCCAAATTACGATCGTTTAACGAAATTTCAAATTTTCCAAAAAAATTTCGGATAATTTCGAAATTTCGGTGTCCGTGCTCTGGATTTTGTACCTCGATTTTTATAATCTCTAATGCTTGTATTTTATTTATTTTATCGAAATTTATTCGTTTAAAGGTAACTCTTCATCGGACATCAACTCAGCCCGACCATTTAACCCACGATCATTTACATCGTTTAATTGAAAATCTAAAAAAATGTTTCGATGAGCAAGAGATTCCTGAAACAATGTACAAAATGTCTGGATTAATGAGTGTGGAAATCATATTAATCCTCGGTAAGTGAGAGCGTCCCATCGCTATAAATCTCATTTTTAATTGATCGTATTCTCTTCTCCCAGTAATAGATCGTCCGGATCTAGTAACCGATATATTACTTAACGAATTCATATCATTTTGGAAATGTGATAAATTGAAACCGTTCACAAAAGCCGTCCCTCATCTGGAACCAGTTAACGAGCATCTCGATCGTTCGAATGGTGATCAATCGATACAATTTACTCGAACACAAATCGATTACATTTTCGCTAATGTATTAAATCAATGTGTGCTACTACCAACAACCACCGGCGATCATAATCGTACGTTTCGAGCTGTAGAAACATTTCTAATCGCTCTCATTCGAAATGATTTCCTAACGTTGGATGGTTTTAATGAACAATTTTTAACGTTACTACAGTCGGAATGGCCAGAGGTAAGTGTGTCCAGTTTATGCCTATGCCACATGAACGAACGAAAGAACGATTTTTTTTTACGATTTACCTAATTTTACCGTAATAGAATAAGATTTTCACAATTAAAATTGCTGGAAATTTAAAATATTGTTTAATATTATTAATTTTATAAGTTAAACCCAATTTGTAATAGTTAATAAATTACAATAAATAATTGTTTGTTTTATCGTTCAAATTGGACGATAAATTAGGTAAATCGTAAAAAAAAATCGTTCGTTCGTTCGTTCATGTGGCACGCCTTTAATGTCGGTTATTTTTTAAATCTAATTTTCTATTATGATTTTAAATTTTAGGTGATTCTCGAGGAATTTCATCAAATGTTACAAACAATATTGGAAGCATGCAATGAAAATCAGAAGGTTGATAGTTATGATCGATTGTTTTTGGAATTATTATCGGATATGACCAGAGATATTATGTTATTTGACTAAGAGAAAAATGAGACATGTTTTAAGATTTGTTAATAAAATTGTACAGATTTGACTTTATTTTATAAATTATCTAGTTTTGTCAATGTTTGGTTTTATTCATTCAGGGTAGAATTTCTAGAATGTCCACTTCTGGTAGACCTTGGGACACAAATACTTTTTTTTTCATTAAATTTAAAATTTCTATCGATTTTCTATTCTAAAAATTTAACGTCATTGAAATTTAAAACTTTCTGAAAAAAGCTTCAAGATAGTTACAAAGGCGCATCTTAAATCTTAATCATCTTAAAATATTAATTAAGTCGGAATGGAATTTAATTTTTATTCCAAAGATAAAATTTAAATGAATTTCGAAATTTTCGTTTAAAAGTTTTGTGATGAAATCAAAAGCAGCGCTAAGAAAGCTTTTAATTTCTGTTTTAAAGTTAAACGTTTTAAAATCTATTTTCTATCGCAATAATTTAATGTCATTGAAATTTAAAATTGTCTGAAAAGAGCTTCAAGAAACTACCAAAAGCTTATCCAAAGCTTTTAATTAAAATGCCATTTTTTAATTCCCGTACCGTACCAATTTTTCATTAAATTAGTTAAATTTAACTGAAATGTGAAATTTTCGGGGAAAAGCACTGTGGGAAATTTATCTCTAAGGGTGCGTACAAGTTGAAGCTTCGATAAACGATAATAGCATCGAAAATGAAAGGACGCGTTTGTGTGTAACTGCTCATACTGGACCAGTGAGGAGAGTGTCGACCAGTGATAAAAGCACGATAAGAGCGACGAGAAATACAAGCGCATATTTCTTGCTTTTATTGCAATTTTTATGGTTTTTATTTTTCATGCTCTTTGTGCGTCTGCGTTTTAATCCAAAGCGAAAGAAAAAAAAAACAATGGCGATAAAAGCAAAGAGATATGCGCTTGTATTTCTCGTCGCTCTTATCGTTTATCGATTATCGTTTATCGATTATCGTTTATCGACTCTCTTATCGTTTATCGAAGCTTCTACTTGTACGCACCCTAACTCTCTAATAATCTCTCTCTCTAATAAAGCTCTACATTTAAGATTTAAATTAATTCATTTTGATATCGACTTTTTGGAAATTTATAAATTTTTCTACCGACTTTTTCTCTAAATTCTCCTGAACTTTGGCTGTAAAAAAGCCTAAAATATCAAAGATTGTCTTGTCTTGAAATAATAAACGTCTAGAAAGAGTCGGTGAAAAGACAGATTAAAGTAATAAAGTGGAGAATGAGTCAGAAGAAATTCTGAGAAAAATCAGGAAAATCTTACAAAATCCGTTCCGATTTCCCAGAAAACTTGTGAAGCATAGTGCAGTATAAATCAGGAAAAGTTATACAAGATTCACTAAATCTAGATAAAATACGAAATTTTTGCTAAAAGCTTTATCAAACCATTATAAGCTCAAATTTTGCACTTCATTTTTTGCTTTTCAAAATCAATTTTATTATGTAGATTACGGTCCTTTTACGAAATATCAAATTGTCCAAAAATTAAACTTCAAAAATCTTGAAGCTCTTATGAAAGCTTAACATTAAATGTCATTCTATATAATTCTATCTAATCTTTAGAAAACCTACTACACGAGCTGCCAATTGCTTATCTTTGACATTTTTTCTAAAGAATGTTAGGCAATTTCTGGGATAAAGGCTGTAACATTTTGTAGCAGCACCCCACTGCTCTCCTTGCACTTTCTAAGTGATACCACTGTCCTATGGTACGTGTCCATTTGAGAGAAATACTATCTAGAGCTGATTGAGAAATACTATCGAGAGTATATCTCTCAAGTGGACACGCTTCTGAGAGTAGCTGTCGGAGAGTAGCTGTCGGAGAGTAACTGTGAACTAGTTGAGAGTTGAGCTCACAGTTGGGAACTGACACACTATAATTTATCAGTTCTGATAGTTGCTCTCCAAATACCAACACGTTTCGTTTTTTGATAGTTTAGTCTGAGAGTTTCTGAACAACGAAATGGCTTCTAAAAAAGAGTGGTCAAATGAAGATAGTATCGAATTGATGGCATATATATGAGGAAAACTGCCATATAATTTCTTATTATTTTAACACATTACAGTCCGTCCGCAATTTTCACATAGAACTTTACCTGAAGTCCGGGCTGATTTCGTAAAAAATAGAGAAAAATATGTAAGGGAGAGTGTCACCCTACTGCCACTGCCCAGCTATTGACACCCATCAGTTCTGACGTTCGTGGCGATGACAGCTTAGTGTCAAAGTTTCGTCTCATTAAGCGTTCACTTTTCATAAATCATTGAGTTGTATGTTGCCAGAGTCGCACGGTCGTCGAAAAGTAAAAAATACGAAATAATCGATTCTGATCTAATATCGTTCATCTTTGTTAAGTTCGATTTTTTACAACGAAGTGTAAAGCCAGTAGCTGGGCACCTTTTCATTATTTTCGATTTTTGAGACTTTTGACAGAGCGAGTCCCAAAGTCGCATTTTTCGAAATTGTTAAATTCCGTTTGAAATTCTTGTTAACTATTGAACTCAGCTTTCAAACGAAACCGAGAACTCCGCTGAATTATGTTTCAAACGAAAGTTATGGCCTCAAGACCTTAGGGTGGCAGAAGGTGGGCACTCTCCCTTACTCATCAAAATTGGACAAACTCCTAACCCAATAGATGTATCGAAATATTTTAAATTCATTGTCGAGAGTACCGACACAATTCAACAATGGACGCGGTTTTTGAGAGAACTATCTGAGAGTAAGCTCTCCATAGTCTGATAGCAGCTCTCTGATAGTCAAAACTTCTCAAAATGCTCTCAAATGGACAAGCCCTGTTGCCCAAGCGATCTGATCTCATGTGGACACTTACCATTAGTGAGCCACGAGCTAGTACACAAGAAATGAGTGAACAGATTGCCCACTTCTTTAAGAGGTTCGCCATCACTGTTCTATAATCAGTTAAGGCAAATCCAGTCCTATTTGCTAAGTATGTGGTAATAATAGGAAAATTCACGGATTTGAGTCAATTCAATATCTCAAAATTTCATACATTTTAATATTTTCTCTTAACTGAATTACGGAGAGCATTATTCGTCATTAATTCTGGAAAGAAAAATTTCTCTTGGTATGGTAGTTTACACTTCTACTAAAACTAAACTCAAATTAACTATATCGATCCGACGCAGGCACCGTGGAACAGAACAGCTATGTTTTATTTCCTAGCTAATTAAAAACGATTAAAATTAAACTTTTAACTGAATTTATTCGGGAATTTCTAATTCATTCATTACAGTAATTTGATTTTAATTGTCTTAAGCGATAATATGAGAATGAATAATTAATTAAACAAAATATTATCCCAAAGACTTTAATAAAAACGAGAAAATATAATAATTAAAAAAAATCACTTTCCGTTTTAAAAATTTTAATAAAAAAAAATTGAATCCATCCCGCATTTCTCATTGTTTTTTTAAATTAATTAATAAAAAAAACATCAATTCAATTTAACGATTTTTAACGCTTCATACCCCAAGCATTATTACTAGGCACTGGTATTCGTCGTACTCCACTTTCTCGTTGCAACACTTCCATAATACTCATACTAGGCAACCAAGATGTCTCTTTGGTTGCATTCGCCACCACATTACGATTCGGTTCCGCATCGTATGCAACCGATTCAACACCGAACATTGCACACATCTCGTGTACCAACTAAAAAGAGTAATTTAAAAAATAAATCGTTTACGAAAATTTGCCGAATCCTAACCTGACGCTTTTCACGATTCATTGTCGGAAATGAATGACTGCGTGACCGTTGTTTACTTTCCTTTGCCAATTTCACCAATTCCGATAATTTATCATGGATCATCTGTACCAATTGTGGATCCTTCTTCGCCCAACCCTTCACAAAGTCAGTATATTTCGGTTGTAATTTTGATGATAGATCGGGATTTCGAATCTGTAAGCCAATCGCTAATTTACGATTACGTTCCACCAATTTACATTCCTCGTTACAATCCAACCTGACGAATAAATTTGAATCATAAATTTACGACCGGATTTTAATTAAATCAAATTTAAACTTACGTTTTATTGTTTGACAATTTAATTGGCCCCAAAACATCGGACAATTCAATTGAATTACCGCGTTGCATATCCTGCATACTAGACGCTAATTTAGCTGTCGCAATCCGACGATAATCCGTTGCAAATTCATGACACGTCCTCTGCTGTTTCCGATTACCGCATTCACACAACACTTCAACGTTCTCACGGCACAGTGTATCAGGACAATCGCCCACATGACACACCGAATTACATGGATGCCCGCACATTACCCGGCTACGTTGACACGGCTGCTTGCACGGTTCATCCGGTCGATCACAATCCCCTGAATGACACAATCGGATACACTTGTGTCGGCCACATTTAAGCGGACGGCCACACGGTAAGCCACAACTAAAATCCGCTTGACTGCACGGTATCGTTTTCCGTTGCTCGTGACGACCGTGACAATATTTCGCGGTGAATGCCATGCATGGGGGGCAATTGGGTGCCGAATGGCATGGATGTTGTACGGGATGGGTACAACCGTGTTGCCGGGAACACGGTTTATCGCACGCTGGACGTTTTGTGCCGCAAGCAACCGGTGGATAGATAACATTCGCTCCACACTCACAGTACAATTCTTCGAATGAGCTACGATAACACGGTTGGCATCGACCCTTATGACACGTTTGATCACATTTATGTTTACCGCAAGATAAGTTATAGTTGCATGGTAACGGACACACGTGATCAATGTCAATGCAACATTCCTGATTACATTTGTGTTTACCGCAATTACGTTTCTTTGTGCAACGTTTCTTGCAACGAGCATCATCGGCCCGAGTCAAAAGTTGACGACATTTAACCATTTGATCCATGTGGCCGCAACGACATCGGACGGCTGTATCTTTGTTGCAAGGTAAACAATTACCGTTATGACATTTTCCGGTACAACGATGTGGATTACTGGGTGGACCGCATTTCAACGGTTTACCGCATACACTCGTACATAACGGGACTGGATCTGAGCATTGTTTACGTTGCTCCTGGGGAATGGGTGTTTTACCGCATGGACAAGACGTCACCTGATCCGGTAACAATTTACACAGTCCACAGTCACCGTCATGACAAATCATCCGACACGAATGATGTTTACAGGACAATTGTCGATTACAAGTTTTACCGCACGAATATCTTATGGTTTCGTTATTCACCTTCGTACATTCCATGTCTTTCTTATCTTTACCACAGTAACATTTATGATCGATGCGACGCTCACAATCACCACATTCATCCGGATGACATTTCTCCTCACACCGATGCGCACCGCATTGTAACAACTTATCACAACGTTCCGTACATGTGATCGGCTCCTTCTGACAACACTGCATGATTTTCTTCATTCGACCACAACCGCATTCTCGTTGCACGGTCGCTTGACATGCAGGACACGGTCCCGGATGACACAACAATGTGCACGGATGCATACATAGATCTTTACGGCCACATATGTCACCGCAACTGTGCGCCACATCGTTTCGATTGTATTGGGGATTCTTTTGTTTGCCACAGAAACAGTAGTAATCGGTCGGCGTACGCTTTGTACAGTTTTGACAGGCCGGACAACGCCAACCTTCGTCCGATTTTGAACTGGAATACCATTTGATGACGCAATTTAAATGCATAATGGCATAACAATTGGAACAGGACCTTAAAGAGATGGGGAATGGGTTAGATATGATTATCAGGAGAAATCCTCAAGAATATCAGGTTAATAAACTGGTGGATTAAGAAACTTAACAATTTTAATAGGCTTTCAATATCAATAGTGATCAGATCAATCAGAGCTTCCCGAAATCTAGCAAAACCATATTATTGACGGACCATCTACAATCAAATCTGTGATAGTATTGTTCGGAATGGATACAAAGACTGTGGGCTTTAAGCAGATAAGCAATCTATTTAATCTGATGTCTGAGACTCCAAATTCAATGACAACTCTGTTTTATACTTACACATTGAGCGAATGTGCGAGTAGAGTACACCAATCTACTGTACAGCAACTGGAACTGAGATCATACAGCCTAACAAAGTAAAAGCATGATGAATCAGATTTTGTCCAGTCCGACCACGGACTAAATGCTTCAATAGCTAATTTTATCATTCTTTTCGCAACTAATCGGTCAAACAGTGTCCCTAGCTGCCACAATTACTATTTACTATATTGTAATTGATACTATGGCATGTGGAATCATCATCTTTAGTGGATACGGGATAAAAAGCTATGTACTGCCCAGTAAAGTTGATTTTACTATTTTATTGCTTTCTAAAAATCGAAGCAAGCTATATTGAAATGGAGCCCCAGCCGATTATCCGGTCGGGACTGGTATGGTAGGTTCGCATTAGCCCATCTGTAAAGAGAGCCCCTGATAATCCGTATAATGCCAACCGTCAGCAGTAAATTATCTGAGCGTTTGTAGATTGCTTTATACTTTACTAGCATATAAAGACCAGAATCGTTAAGGTAGGCAATACTAACCCTAAATAAGCGTGAGCATATAAGGCTCGTTACACTGTCCCAAATATTATTAGGTCAATTTGCATTAACTCGACAACTCGAGAATTTCTTAATCTTTATCGCCCATAGCCTCACAACCTTCCAGAGACTTATGCTCTTCATCATCATCATCATTTCGTTCTATCGCCTTCGCGGAGACTTAGAATCATACGCTCTGCTTTCCCCGATGACTATAACGCCAAAGTTTTCATATGTTCCAAATTAAATTGCGTTCCAGACTGTTCTAAAATGATACTTGGCGTGTTAATATAGATCAAAAACTATGACTGGACTGTACTGGACAGGTATAACTGGAAAAATCAGACAATTTTTAGAAAAAGTTGCCAAAATTAATATTGGACAAATTCGGAAGTCTGAAAAAATCAAACCAAATACGGGGAATGTCGAAATAAGACAGCGAGATTAGAAAGCGAGTAAAAAATTGTTAAAGGTAAGTCGCTAAGTCAGAAAAGATAGAAAAAATATCGACCACTACGAAAAATGTCGTTGAAGTCCGGAAGTAATTGAAAAGACAGAAATTATCTTTAGATATGTAGGAAAAAGTCAGCTGAAAGTCTGAAAAATGTTCGTAAATGATGAGAATGATCGAGGAAAATTAGAAAAAATCGTCGAAAAATCCGAATAAAGTCTCAACGACCAGAAAAAGTAGGTACGAAGTCTGAAAAGCTAGAAAAGAACTAGGAAAAGTAGATAAAAGTATGCAAGTATCGAAATAAAGTCGCGGAAATGTATGTGAAAGTATGAAAATTTTAAAAAAGCGGAAAAATTACCACCAGTCGATAAATCTTAATGAAAACCTGGAACGTCGGTAAAAGTTAAAAACAATGTCGTGAATGTTCAACAAATTTACGAAAAGTTCTCATTCTTCGCGAGAAGTTAGATAGCAGCAGCTCAGGAAAATATTGGAAAAGTAGAAAGATGTCAGAGAACTAACAGAAAAAACTTAACTGACTAATTCCGACATCTATTGGCTTTTTTCTTAAATTTGCACGACTTTTCTTGGCTCTTTGAGAAATATTCCTAATATTCCCGACTTTTCTGAATTATTTTGATTTTTCCCGACTTCTTCGGACTTATCATAAACTTATTAAAATTTGCTTCAACCTTGTTATCAGATACCCCAATTTTTTTTCCCAAGTTTTGTCGACTTTTACTAATGTTGCCTGATCTTTTCCAGATCTTTACCGGACTTCCTTACCATTTCCCTAGCTTTACCTAACTTATCTTCTCATTTTGTGACTTTTATCAATATTCAATGACTTTGCCTCACTTACGGCGAAATTCTTTCGATTTTTTCTCTTTCGAGTTCTCCATACCCTTGTGGGTCTTTATTCGCCGGATATATGGAATTTCGGAGCCGTTTCATATATTTCTGTCTGCAAAATGTTGAGGAAAAGTCGTGAAAGATAAGAAAACGTTTTCTTTGTGACTTTCCAGGAAATTTCCCGAAAAGTTGAATATATAAGTTTTGACCTCACAGCTGCTCTTATGTGTAGGTCTCTTGGGGCACAGGTAAGATTTATTTATGGTGAGCCCGCCTCAATGAAGCCGGGGCAGACCAATTTCCCAGTAATTCCCTCTTTTTATTATAATTTTGGCCGGAGCCAATAAATATTTTATTTTTCCCTGATAATTGTTCTCATATTTCTTAAATTTTGTAAGGAAAATTGTTCTTTAAGTTTTAAAACCCTTACAATGATTTTTAATTTTAATTTTTTTAATTTTAATTTAAATAATCAACCAACTTACAAGTTTAACTGATTTAGCTGAATATAGATTATTATTATATAGACATATTGTAAATTAATGAAAAATAAAAAATATATGTATTAAAAAAATTATATTAAATTATTAAGACCATATGACAGTAAACATAATTGACAAATCGACTTACTTTAATCTAATGAACAATTAAAATCGATTCAATAACAAGCGCTTAAACTCATCTCTTGATACACTAAAATCGAAATGAGACTCGACTGAATTCAGAATGGACGCTATATTAAATAAAGGGGTGTAAGTCCCAAAATTTCTGCGATGAACCAAAGTAGCTAAAATTTTGTTACGACGGCGAAGGTTCGATAGAGGAACAGTTATATTGAGGCACTGAAGGAGGGCAGGAGAATTAATCCTGCCAGTCAAAATGTGAAATCCATATAATGCCATAGACATTTGCCGCCTATAGTCCAATGACTGGAGGTTAAGTAGCAAACATCTGCTCAAGTAAGGTGGTAACTGAAACTGATTAGACCAACCCACTTTACGTAGTGCAAAAATTAGAAATTTTTTTTGAACTGATTCAATTCTTTGTTTATGAATTGAGTATTGTGGAGACCATAATACATAAGCATACTCTAGAATGGATCTGACATAAGCGCAATATATTACCTTAAGTGTGTATGGATCAAAAAGTTGTCCAGATCTCTTAACGAAACCTAACAAGGCATACGATTTGGATACAATATAATCTATGTGTAAATTAAATGACAATTTCTTATCAAATATTACTCCTACGTCACTAATACGATCCACTCTAGTAAGGAAAACCCCATCCAATTGGCAGTTATGAACAAGTACTGACGAATTTACGACGAAATGACAAAACGCTACATTTATTAACGTTAAAACTTATAATATTTGATTGACACCAGGAGGACAATTTGTCAAGATCAATTTGTAGTTGGATTTGATCGGCATGATTATTAATGACTCTTCCTATTTTAGCGTCGTCCGCATATAAGAAGATAAAACTTGATTCTGATAATATTGATGGTAGGTCGTTTATAAGTAGCGTAAATAATAATGGGCCTAGGTGGCTACTTTGCGGAACACCTGAAGACACATTAATGTAGGAAGAGCTGCAATGATCGATTTTAACACACTGCGTTCGACCTGTTAGATATGACTTTAACCAACTTAGTAATGGTCCATCTATACCAATAGCTGCTAGTTTAGCAATTAAAATATTACGATTGACGCGATCAAACGCTTTTGCGAAATCAGTATAAATTACATCAACTTGAAGACCATTTTTTAGTGAATCAAAAAGAACATTAGAAAATTCAAGTAAATGGGTAGTAGTAGAACGACCTTTAACAAAACCATGTTGACAGTGAAACATGTACGATTTTAAATTAAACGTTAATATAACACAGACCAGTTTTTCAAAAAATTTTCCAATGGTAGGAAGAATTGCAATACCCCGATAATTTTCGACATGTTTCCGGAGGCCTGACTTATAAATAGGAACTAGTTTTGACGATTTCCATTTTGTGGGAAATACGCCAGTATCCAAAAATTAAATATTATTATAAATAATGGATTAAAAAGGGACATAGCACAATTTTTTTAAATTATAGGCGGTATGCCATCTGCACCCATACCTTTATTAAAGTTGATTAATTTTAGACTCTTGTATAATACGTCACTGGGTATATGAATTCGATTAATATCAGTAAAGGATTTCAAATCAATTTAGCTTGTCCCTATGTTATCATTGTTGCAATAAACTGAATGAAAATATTTGGCAAAAGAACTACAAATTTGTGCTGAACCTATCATGTCCACGTTGTTATAGCGCATTACCGAGGGAATATTATTGGAATGTTTATTGGAGTTAACGAAATTCCAAAATTTGGCAGTGTTGGAATGTATCGAGGCTTCAGTAGTATGAATATAATTCTTAAAGCAGATATTTTGATAATCTTTAAATAAGTTGATATGAACAAGAGTTTATTTTAACACGGTGAGTTTCGACTTACAGTTCGTCATTAATTTAAAAACTCTCTATCAATATAATTTCCTAATTTTCTCAAAATATATTATAAAATCTCTTCCGATTTGTCTACAGATAATCAGATGTTTTCCTTTTATTTCTTATGTAAGACCAAAATCCCTTTGGTAAAATCTCTTTCTAAATCTTCTAGGTATTCCCAATAAGCAGTGGCGTGTGGTCAACATCTCTATAAAGTGTGCAGAATTTTATGATAAAAATATAAAAAACGCACAAAGTTGATACATTGACATCATCTTTTACCTTTTACTCCTCTAGGGAGCATATGCGTTTTTTTCGATTATTTACGAGAAATTTAGAAAGCTTGTCCAAACTATTGAAAGCGCAAAGATAGCTCTACCTTTCGAACTTAATTCATAAGGTAAAAAAAAATCTATTTTCTATCCAGATAACGGCCCTTAAACGAAAATTCAACTTTTTCCAAAATCAAGCTTTAAAAATCTCGAATGCTCACTGAATGCTCAAAATTATTATGTCATTTTATATGATTTGGAATCTGGATTCATTAAATTTACACAAAATTTGAAATTTTAGATAAAAGCTTTCTCAGCCAATTGTAAACTCAAAAAAACTTTAAGTTTTGAACTTCCTTTTTAACGTTTTAAAATCTATTTTCTATCCAGATATCGGTCCTATCACAATATTTCAAATTTTCCCCAAGAAAAAATGCTTTAATAACCTCGAAAGCTCATTGAAAGCTCTCAATACCTTAAATAAATTCCTCAGTGCTGCGTATTGCAGATAATCGGTTCGGTTTCTCGTACCATATCTACGATACGCAGCTGTTCTGAAGGTTAACCATACGATGAACTAAAGGGACAAATCTTTCACCTAAGCTTTGAGCAAAAACAAGCCTATAGTACACAAGTTCGTTGATTTGCGATTTTTAATCGAATAATAAAAATCTTAATAAAGAAGAGTTAAATTAGAAAATGAGGTAAACAAAAAAAAAAGTTCTCAAACTCACCACGTTGGTTGGAATGGCTTAATACCTTCACAACACACCATACATTCCAATCTCCCCGAATCAATTTCCATGATTAATTTCTCGCGTTGCGAGCAGCCAGCATTCGTCTTCTCATTGTAAGCGGTCACCTTTAAATTCCGATTCGGTTTATAATCGGGATGGCTATACTTCTCCGAACCGTTATTCTTTTTCCGGCCACCACCCGACCGACCATTCGATTCATCTCGTCCCCCATTCACATCGTACCGTCCAAAATGTGATCGCCGATCAGAGAAATCTGTCCGCCAATTTGTGTCCGGTCCATCGTCATAATGGGACCGATATCCGGAGTCTCGGTAATTTTTACGATCCCGAGCCCAACGATTTCGATCACCGTTCTCATAGTTTCCATTCCGTTGATTGCCGTGCCGTGTTGATTGTTTCGTAAGCCGTTCCGTTGAGGACCCATCATTTTCATAACGTTCTTTTCCCGAATACTTTTGGATCGATTCATTTCCCGTCGGTTTCTTTACCGCTCCACTAATATTTAAAATGGATTCGACGGGTTTGGGGTCTTCTTCCGGCCGTTCGGTTTTATTCTCATCGACTCCGATTCTCGATACGGATTCAACCAAACCAAACATTTCATTTACATTTCGATTATCGGTCATTGGATAGTCGACAATCGGTTGGATCGCTTGCCCAACAAATGGATCACTATAAAAATCAACGGGTTCCGGGAACGGTTGATGACGACTCATCGGTATAAATTCGTTAGCGGTCGGTATTAAATTCGATTGTTTAATCAGACCGTCATTGAAGTATTCCATTGGTGACGGATAGTAGGGAAACAGGGAACGGTATTCCAGAAATGGTTCATAGTTATACGGATAAGTGGAACCGTTACCATTATTTGGTTGTTGATTGTATGCCGTTAGGAATTCATTAAAATCTATGTACTTTTCGTTCGAATTGAAGGATCCACTGGAACTGTTAGCGCCATACAACGGATTTTGATCATTAAATTGATCCATCTGACCTCTGGGTGGGGATGGTTTTCCTTTTATATTATTTTCTATTGAGTTTTCGGCCCCTTGTTTTATTTTTATACGATAAAAAACAGTAAAAAGTATAGAAAAACGAAATATAAATTAAAATAAACGATTTGGCCAAAGCCAAATGGTAAAGGGGCCGGCCAAGAGGCCGTTTCAAATATTTGTGCTCCTCAGTATTGAATTCTGTTGTTTCAACCTGGAAATAGAAAATGAAAAAATTCTGATGTAAAAAAAAGTTGCTGACACGTAATGATGGTGGATGAACGAACGACAAACAAATCGTTTTCTTTTCTTTGCATAATTTATTTGAGGTTAGGTTAACATAGTAATTACACTGAATTTTGAAATTAATTTTCCCATCAATTTTCAACAAAGAAACCAACACCTTTTCTTGCAATCTAACTCGGAACTATAACTTCACTTACCTTTGTAGAAAATTTGCTAAAAAACACTTGGAAATTAGAAAAAATTAAAAAATTAAAATAACTTTTTTTTTGTGTGGTGCTTTTTTGGGCAAAAAAAAAAATTTCCCGAACAAAAAACTTAAATCATTCGAGGTCCGTCTTCTGTCAAAAGTGTTCTAACTTCGACGGAAGGTGGCGCTGTGAAGTGTGGGGTGCTGTCAAAAACAAACCGCGGTTAAAACGGAAAATTTGGCGTACAAAAAAAAACCGCGGTTTAAAAAAGCATTAAATCAGAAATTTGGAATTTTTTTATTTTTACATTTTATTCGAGTTTGTTCGAAAAATTTCGAGGATAATGTCCCAAAAAAAAAACGGGGAAAAAAGCGACATACTGCTGATTGACAGATAATATAGTTTGCTTATTACATTATGCCGAATACACACACACTCTATTTAATTCTTTCTATTCGCTGGACCCCCCATTTGGTGTTCCAAGTGCATATGTTTTTTTGGTTTTATATTTGGCATTCAAGTTGTGAATTTCTAATCACACGAAAAAATCATTAATTTCTTCTAGGATTTAATTCATCTCGTCTAATCATCCCGCGTGGGCAACATAAGGCATCAACACCAAGGAGAGCGTCACTATTCCAGGGATAATTTAATTCCCGGGAAACGGAAATTTTGAAATTTTCTTCCCGGGAATTCCCGGGTTATTTAATGTCCATTGTATTGTAATTGTAATAATTTATTATTATATAACATTTTTTTTTATTAAATATTATATACTATACAGATTTTTAAAGGTATTTTTCCCGTATTAGCAATCAATAACACTAGTTTACGAAATTTAACTTTCTCTTTAACTTCTTCTTT
>JANTOP010005673.1:0-33989 GCA_027564815.1 Symmerus nobilis
GGATTGGACACACTCTGCGACGATCGATGACAAACATAGCCCGAACGGCGCTCGATTGGAACCCGCAGGGCAGTCGTTGAAGAGGACGACCCAAAACCACATGGCGCCGAACTGTTATCGAAGAAGCCAAAGCAGAAGGAATGTCGTGGAGCGAAGTGAAGGCTTTGGCACAAAACCGATTAAGATGGAGATACCTTGTTGATGCCTTATGTTCTCGAGCGGAATAAAAAGACGAGATGATGATTAACGACATACTGCACAAAACACCGGAAAATATTGCATCAGTTTTTTGTGTGAAGTCGCAGTAAATATGTCATAACTTTTAAAACAAAGAGTATCAAAATTCTGGCTGTACAATTTCCTTATTATAAAAATAAAATCCGAATAGTTTCAGATAAAAAAAAATTCAAAGCGAAAATAAAATGGATGCCCAGGAGCATTTTGAAAATGGCCCTTTTTTGAAGTTATTGTTAATAAATAAATATCTTTATTATAATTATTAAGGCAATTTTTTAAATAAATGTTATCTACTAACCGAGCTTTATACAACAAAAAATTATAAAAATGGATTGAATATTAGCGATTTTAGCCATTTAGGTTGGACGTCCCGTTTAAGCAGCATATTTTTTAATTAAATAGAATAAAATAATTAAATTTATCTGAATATCATACCTCAATGAGACTAGATCCTTTAACAGATCGATTTATTAGTGTATCGATTTTTTCAACTATACTTCGCAATATTTGGTGATGTTCAAAATCTTCTGGATATTGACGACTTAATTCTGTTAAACGATCTGCATCATCACGTTGCTGTTCCAAATTCTTTAATATGAGCTGGAAAATGGATTTTAATATTGATTAAATTAACTTCCAACTTATATTTATATTTTTGGCCTAAAATATTTAGAGAGATCATTTAACACCACATTTAACTTCATCTTTGGTCCATCTGATGAGATGAATTTGGATAATGTAGAAAACATATATGTATGATAAATGTATCCTGACCAAGTATATTTTTGTTTGATTTAAAAAAAAAAACTGGTCGCCTGGTGTGAATGAACTTTTAAATCAAATTTTAAAATATTTAATTATAATTTTAAATTTCATAATGGGTTCAAATTAACCTAGACGATTATAATTAAAAACTAATGTAGCACAAAAAGTATTAAATCCGACAAACCATTATGATCTGGGATACATAAGGGAAATTGTTAAATGGTACATTTCTGTTATTGCAAATTAAATTCACCAATGTCCATGCATGCGACAATTAATAAAGGAAATAATAATAACCCTTATAATATTTGCTTCATATAAATCCTCAATTTAAATTTATAATGAATAACTTCGAAATCCAAAAGCCTATGAAGTCCTTTCAATAATGACCAATTGACCACAAAAAAATTAATCTAACTATTTAAAAAGAAATATTGCCACATTACCTGTAAACCTTGCTGCATCGTTTCCAAGCTATCGAATGGTAAATTTTCAATTCCACGTTCTGATGTCGTTATTGAATCCAATAGTTGATCAATTTCGATGGATAATTGTTCCTACACATATAACAAAAATTTCATATTGATTTGATTCACTTCGACGTTCGACCATAATTAATAATTAAGAATATATTGGGTTTAAACACGAAAAAAGTAATGAATTTCTTTAATAAAGTGTTTGCCAATTCATTTTCGGATAAAAATTAAAAACTGACAAAACTCTATAAGCACTAACTATGATTTACCAAAAAAAAAATAGTAGTTGTTCTCAAGATTTATAAGTATTTATAAAGATCCATCGATACAAAACGATGTTTAAACTTATAAAAATTGAAGAACAGAAGCATGTATGTATATTTATATTCTACATTTGTTTGGTAATTCATAGTTAATTTAAAAATTCTTATGAAATTATGATTTTGCTCTTAACGAATTATGAACTGAAGTATGAATAGAAGGAACTTATGGAATAGAATACAAATGAAGAGCACATGAGGATATATGAATATAGTACATGCTTGCTCCAAAATTGTTTTAAGCAAACATCTTACACTTCACCAATAAAGCCGTTCAAATGCTTTAAACGTTATCATTCCCAATCTCAATTATAATTAAAACAGGAGGCATATTGAGGCTGCAGTAAGTAGAAATTCTATTATTAGACTAAATGCAAGATATTTGCCTAGATAAGTTTGCAGTGATATGAAATGATGAATGAAATCAGTTTGCCAAATATCGAGTATTTAAAAATTTTGAAAAGTATGTGATTAATAATATACAGAAACATTAATAGATATTTACAGAAAAAACAATTTCTAGCCCCTTATTCAAATTAAATAATTAATGAAATTCAAAGTAGATGAAAAGTAATTTTCATAATAGACATTAACGGCGAAATATTAGACTCGTAAATAATTAAAGTCATAAAGTCAAAGATACTATGAATTGAATTAAATTAAATTAAATGCCTAGGTTAATTCAAAATTCTAAAAGAATTCCAGTAAAAATGAATTTTTATTGATGTAGAAAAATCAGGAAGACTAATAGGAATAAGTAAATAGCTAATGCATACTAGACCATACGTAGTCAAGCTAAATATTTGTTTAACGAGCAGTGATTTCATATATTTTCATTATAAATGAAGTCGTTAAACGAAGAATAGCGAATAAATAATAATTGACGGAATAACTACGTCTTTGATTTCACTTCAACAATGTTGCTTGTCTGTTTCATTGCTTGTGTATATTATGCGATAATTATTGATGTATTTAACGATTACAAAGATTTGTAAATTGCTTACAAATATCCCTTGAATACAGACGGAAATTCTCATATACGTCGAAATTATGAATGAAATCCTCTTAGTGAAAACGGAGTGTAATATGTGATCGTGACAGGGAAAAGGGCCCTTATCTTCACCAAGGTTAAACCCGAGTTATTATTTTTTTCTGTTTCTAGGTATACAAATGCACAAAATGCACTTTGTCCCGCTCAAAAATTCCAAAAATTGACTTAGTTATGAATATTTAAAAATTTAAAAGAAAAAAATGTAGTTTCGAGTTATAGCCGTTTAAAGTTTGAAAATTGTAAGAAGATATATGAGAGGAGGTCTAGAAAAATGATTTTTTTTTTATATTTCTAGGCTTCAAATCAATCTGAAACAACTTGCAATCGTAAGATTAGATCCCAGAGTAGAGTTACCAACGTTAATCTAAAAACACCAAAATTGGACCCAAACTCACATTTTTGCCTCTCCTGAAAAAAGGGCCCTTTTCCCTGTCACGATCACATATACGTTTTTCTTGTTTCAGGAGAGGGATATTGTTCAAGTGAAATTAATATCGTTTTCTTATTTTGAGAGGAATTTTGGTTAAGAACATACTTCATGTGTAATTTTTTCCTAACTTTCAAGGTGAATACACGTATTTTCTATTATCATGAAAATCAAATTTTCGCCTATTTGAATTGTATTACATTAATAATCTAAATGGAATTCAGGTGGCTAAATATCATCTAATTTCTTTTATGAATATTCTATTAATTTTTACTGCATATACATATATATAAATTTAATGTTAATTTAAGAATCATGCTTACAATTACATGTTAAAAATAATTCCTTAAAAATAAAGCCTTAAAATATTTAAGCGCTAAATTATGTTTTACGGTAACCTTAACGATATTTAACAACTCGAAAATGAGCAGATTCAAAATAGAATATTTTTAGATAATTCAATTTGTAAAACATAATGCAGCTTAAATCTATAGCAACAATAAATAATAGTGGGAATATAATACAGTGGAAAATCAAAAGCAAACTGGGGGTAGAACACCATTGAAAAAACAAAGCCTAAAGAATTTGTTTTTTTTTCTTGCAAATTTTGATTTTCACCTTTTTGTTCATGATGATAACATCGACCTCTTCTACATTAGGCATAATATTCGCCTGTGCAATATCTTCGGAAATAGTGCTGCTACTGTTGCTGCTTTGTGTTCCTGTTGAAATGGAAATTAGGGATTCGGGAACATGGATCAATGATTGGGATAAAATGGGATGGGATTCTGGTTCTTGGTCTATGTTAGTAATTTGATTAGTTGTTGTATCATCTGTATCATATTCTTGAGCCTCTTCACCCACTTCTATATCTGATTCTGTTTTCGTTAGTTTTGTTTCAACTTTCTGTTCGACGCTTAAATATGTACTGTCATCAGACCAACTACCTAATCCACCAGGCAAATTAGAAGATTGATTAATTGTATGGATGTCTGTCCGGTTTAAGGTTGGTTCCGGTGACATCGGTCTCGGTGGGGTACTACCACTTGACGGTGGATTATCCTCATCATCGCGTTTATTTGATTTTAAGCTAACAATCGCTTCAGATATTTCTTCTGAGTCAAGTTCGGAAAGTTGTGATAAAATAAGTAATTGCCATTTATTTTCAGCATCACTGTATTTAGATTTATCCAACCAAAATGGACCATCTTCCGAAATATTTTCTCCAGTCGATATTTCTTTTATTGCATCTATTTCTTGTTTCGGTACTTCATCATTCATAACTTCAATAGTCATTTCAATAGCAATTTCCGAGCCATCTGTCAATTGATGTTCATCTGGCTCACCTGGTATTTGCCTCAATTGTTGATTATAGAGAATCCATTTCTTTTCTGCCTCTTCGAATATTGATCGCTCTGGCCAGAATTTATTACTAGCAATTGCTATTAAATAGCTTGTATCCTCAACTGCTTTTTCAGATATTTCGTTAACACTAGTTGGAGTTATCGGTTGTTCATAACTTTTTTCAACTGCTTTAGTTACAGTAATCTCTTCAACTTCTTCTATTGGTAACACCTCGACCTTACTAGGTTCAGTATCAAGTTTTGTAATTTTTTGTATGATGGGAGACGCAATTGCAACAGTCTCATCCACAACTATTGGCTCATCTATAATAACTGAAATATGCTCGACAACTTCCGGTAACTGTTTCAATTGCAGAATATCTTGCTCTGTTGCTAACTGTTTCATTTGTTGACTATAGAGAATCCATTTCTTTTCTGCTTCTTCGTAAATTGGTCGATCTGGCCAACTTTTATTACTGGCAACCGATATTAAATAGTCCATTTCATTAATTGGTTCCTGCTTTATTTCTTCAACTTCTGAAGGTATTTGAATTAATTCATCATGAACTTCGACAGTATCAATTGCAATGTCTACTGGTTTATCATGAACTTCAACAGTATCAATTCCAGTCGGTGCTTGTATGATAGATGGCTCTTCAAATTGAACAATCTCTATGTCTAATTGCGCATCTTTGGAAACTAATATACTATCAACTGAAACACTTCGTTCATTTAATGTTTCTGTCTGATTGTCATCCACAGATTTATCTACAACTTCTACATTTTCGATAAGAATTTCTTCAGGTACTGATTTCAATTTATAATTATAAATGACCCATTTAGATTCTGCATCATCGTAGATAAAACGATCCGGCCAGTCAATATCGCTTGCCATAGCCATTACATAATCTATAGATTTTTTTGTATTGTCATCGATATCAGTAGTAACACTATCAACTTCGACTTGCTTTACTATTGTTGATTCATCAACTAGAGTTTTTTCTAATACTAAATTAGGGACCGGTATTTCAGAAATTTGATTAGCTAATATATATTTAGTTTCTAAATCTCCTAAACTACGCGTAGGCCATTTATCTAGGCTTAGTGCCAGTAAATATTGATAATCAATATCTTCAGTCTTTACAATTTGTTCCCCCGATTTCTGAGACTCTGATAATTTAATATCACCAACTATCGATTCTACCAAAGATACAACACTAGAAATTGGAACAACAGGCTGTGAAGCGATTTCGAATGTTTCGTCTATTTTAATTTCATCTGACTTAACTGAAGACAAATGTTCTGGTGAAGTTGCTCTAATTTCTGGTGGCAACGCAGCCGTTCTTTCCGCACTAATAAAATCGAACAAGGCCGATTTAGCAAGGGAGGGTGGACGACTGTCTTCTACTGGGGCAATAACATCTATATGTTCGTCAACTTTGACATCATCTAAATTAAGAATTGCAGGTTCATCAACAGAAGGGAAATCTGCATCCAACGTGACGGTATCTACATTAGGTAAGACATCTATTTTAGGCAATTCAATTTCTTCTTCAAGGTTTATCTCAATCGAAGCCGACTCCAACGGAATATTTGCCTCGATCGGTTCATCTTGCAATGAAACTATTGGTTCTAAGAAGGATGTTGTTTCAGTCTTTAATATATGTTCACTTGGTTCATCAGATTCAGCAAATTTAATAGTTTTAACAACAAATGGTTCTGGTGTAGTCGAAACTATAGAAACTGTATCAGTAGATTGCGAAACTATATTTAATGATTCGTCTGGTACTAATTTTGCGTCCGATTTAACAGATATAACTTGTTCTTCGGAAGTTGAACTAATTGCTTTGGATTGTGAAGGAGGCAATGCCACTATTTTTTCAGCGTTTATAAAATCACGAATTCCCAATTTATCAAGTGAAGGTATACTCTTTTCTTCTGATATATTATCCTGAACTTCGGAATTGTCTAAACTTAGTTCATCAATTGGGAGTTCACCTAAAGGAGTCAGAACATGTGATGTTAATTCAATTGTTTCGGAAGTGATACTGTCTGCTTCTTTCTTTATCAATTCATCGTCTAATGAAGTTAATGAGACTATCACTGGGCTTTCGATTTGGGGAGCTTGAACAGGAATAAAATTTACTGATTGTTCTAATGATTCCAATGAAGTAGTCTGACCCGGAGTTTGAGGCAGTAGCAAAGATGAATCATCATGCTGAGTAACTATATTACTTGATTGGCCACTATCAATTTCTTCTATTGGAGAAGATGTTAAAATAGTATTTCGTCCTGGCTCAAACTCGGATTGGATTGGTTCTAAATGGGGATCCTTAAGACTTACATTCGATAAGAGATCTAAAGCTTCTTCAAGTGTAAAAGTTTCTTCCATAGGTAACCCTCGTTCTTCTGAAATTATGTTGGGTGGTTGATCAAAGTCGATCTCTTCAAATGAGGGGGCAGAGGGTGAAAAATCATTTACTTCTTCAGCTACATATTTATTTACATCTTCTGGTATACCTTCTCCAATTGAAGAGCTAGATTCAATAGGAACATGGTCGATTACTGGTTTTTGATCCGTCAAATTAGCTAGTTCTTGGCTTGTTATATCAGGTTGTGAATGTTTCAACTGAATTGAAATTGGAGGTATGGCTGAAGACTTCTCAGAATTAATTAAATCAATTGTAGTATCGGTTAATTTCTCATTTCCCTTAAAATCTAATTGCTCTACTTCAGAAATAAAATTAATTTGACCTACAGATTCTACTACATCTGGGATTGACAGAATGTCACTTTTAAATGTTAACTGAATTTCGTCTGGCAATGTATCTTGAGTGGGAGTTACTTGAGTTACTACAGTTTGAGCACCCAATTGAATAGGTTCCCTAACAGTAGAAGATGTTTCTACAATTAAATCTGGTTTACTAATCAGTGCAAGAATTTCGGTTGGTTCAACAGTATCAGATTCCCTGGCACTTTTGTCGACTTGTAGTTTTTCTGTCTCTTCCCTAGATTTGCTCGTTGATTCAAGTAATTTAGTTTCCGAATATAGATCAACTACCAGTCCTTCATCGGTTCTTATAGGTTCATCAACATTACTAATGGCATCCGCTGCTTTCAATGTCTCGGGCTGCAATTGTTCAAGTACGACAGTGGTATTCTCAGATTTTATTTCGAGTGTAATTATTTCTGACGATTCAATAGCAATAGTATCAGTTTCAGCCATAGATATAGATTCTGTTTCTGATTTAACCTTTTCTTCAATTTCGTCGTCCGAAAATGTCATTGGTTCATCAAGCACATTCATCCATAAATCGGATGTGTCATCAATAGGGAGACCAGCATATGCCACTTTTCTTGGTTCATCAAGCAGTACTGGTACTACTTTATCTGTTTGAACTGGCAGCACTGGGATATCTTCAACTACTTTAATATTGTTATCCACTAAAAGCGGTTCATCGGTTTGAAGATCAGGTTCTGAATCTTTTACCGGAATTGAAATTGGCGGTAAACCTGCAGATATTTCGGAATTAATTAAATTGTCCGACGCAAGTCCTAATAATTCATTTTGTCTAATGTCGAATGGTTCTACAGAATCTATTGGGGCTTGTATTAGAACTTCGACAACATCTGGTTTTTGTGATACGTCAGATTCAAGTTGTATATCGGATAATGTGTCATGAATCGTTGTTGTTGACGTTATTACAGATTCTTCGACTGAACAAATAGGCTCAATTATAATATCATTGACAGAGATTTGCTCTGATTTCAAATCCCGATTATTACTGTCCATACTGGTCTCTGCAATAAAATCAGGGTTACTTATCAATTCTATACTTTCGATCGGTTTAACAGAATTAATTGTTGTAGTAGTTGTTTCATTCACCAACTGAATTATATCAGTTGTTGGAGTTGTTGCTATTCCTGTTGGCTCCGCTACAGTCTCTGTTTTAAGTTGTTCAATAGGCATTATTTCTGGAATAAGACCGGATTCAATTTTCGTTTTAATCTCACTAACTAATTCGGCAAGTAACGTCATTTTTGACTTTTCTATGGGCTCAGTCAATTTTGTTTCGGAAAATACCTCAACTTCAATACTTGTTGGTATTGAAATGGGTTCGTTTTCGTCGTCTGAGAATGTCATTGGTTCGTCAAAGACATCCATCCATAAATTTGACGTTTCGTCAATAGGAAGACCAGCATATACCGATTTATTCACAACTGGCGCTGCTTCATCGGTTTTGACAGCTGCATAATCGCCAAGTTTCTCGTGTTCTTCTTGACTCGTTATTAAATGAGTTGAAACTGAGGGCAACGACACAGATTTCTCGGCATTAATCAAATCAACCGAAGACAATTGTAATGATTCATTTAGCGTAACGTCTAATGGTTTATCGTCACGAACTAAGTCATCTATAAATGTGGTTGTAGTGACAATAGGCTGTTCAATTTCATCTGTATTGTCTTCCACTATCGTGTTGTTTATAGATTCTGCATGTCTAGGATCGATTATTGTTGTATCCATCAAAATAGGGTCTAACTTAAACTCCTGACTATCTCTGTCAGTAGGGGTTATTTCTGGTATTAAATCCGGTTTGTTTTGTGGTATTGTAACTTTGTCAACTGGCTCGCTAGAATTAATTACTGTAGTAACTGTTTCTGTTATCAAATTAATCGTTACAGCGTTTGGAGTAATAACGGTGTCACTTTTAACTATGTCAGTTGGCTTTATTTGCGGAACGACATCTATATCAGCCTTACTTTCAACATCACTGATTATGTCAGAATATTTTTCAGGTAACAGTATGTCTATTTCTCTTTTTAGTGCAATTGAATCTTCTAAAAGAGTAACTTCACTCGGAATTTCAATTTGTGTTGAATTCAGAGCCTCATCTTCGACATTAGATTTGAGCTCTGTCTGGATCGGAGTCAATTTAATTTCTGAAGGTAATTTAACAATTATCTCCTCTTCAGATATGAAGCACTCACTTACTTCGGTAAGTGGATCTATTTTCTCGAATACCTTATTTTCAGAAAGTTGCGTTGCTTCAACTTTGTCACATTGTATAGATTCATGCACGGTATTAACTGGCTCAATAGAAGCGGTTAATTCAGCATTAATAAAATCAACTATTGGTGTATTCGTTACAACAGAAATGTTGCGTGGTATTAATAGATTTTGTTCAGCAATCTGTTCTGCGATTATAACATTATCAATTACTTTCAGTTCGGGTTTACTTTCTTGTGAATTATCCGCATTTGCTTTCTCGGTTTCTTTAACATTATTTTCAACTTCAATAACATCTGATTCACTCAATAATTCCCAATCTTCCAAAACGTCTTTACTTGTTTTTCTATGATAAATCGTATCGTCTTTATCACTCATTATATCTGGCTTTGAATCAATTCCTTTCTTTTTCTTAGATTTCTTCTTTTTCTTTGGTTCTTCTGTGCTTTCTACAATTGTTTGTGATTCTTTAGTTTGAGTGTCGGATAAAATATCGTCTTTTGAATCTTGCTTCTTCTTTTTCTTTTTATTTTCTACAATTTCAATCGTTTCTGTCGGCTTTGAAATATCCACTGGTTTATCCTCCGGTTTAATTTCAATTTTCGAAAGTTCCTTTGGCTTTGCTGCTTCTATTGGTTTTTCTTGTATATTTTTTGTTGTAACACCTGCACCGAACATTGCGTTCAGCCCTTGTTTAAGGATATCGCTAAAATTCATTTTTGTTTGAACCTCAGTTTCCTTTTCTGGTTCTTCGATTACTTCTGCAATCGTTGATGATAGCGGAATTGAGTCAGAAGGTTCCACTACTAGATCTATATCCTCTGTAATATTTGTTTCAGATAAAGTTTCTGTGGTCTTTTTATTGCTTGAAAGTTTAATAAATTGTTCATGAGATAATACTTCAACATTCCTATTTTCAGGTGATTCAATTGACGGGTCCTTTTCCGAAACTATATCCGCTGGGATTAATATTGAAGAACTATCCATATTTTCCGGTGAAGTGTTTGTGGATTTCTTTTTACCTTTTGATTTCTTTTTCTTCTTAGGTTTATCAACACTATCTGTAAATTTATCAGTTGGTTTAATATCCTCTGAGGTTGGTTGGTTGGTTCCTTCCGTCACTTCCGAATTTTGTCGTGATCTAGATCTAGACCGGGATTTACGAGTTCGAGTCTCAACAAATTCATCGTCGTTAGATGGGTGTTGCTTTATTTCCGCAGGATAATCAGTAACCTTTATAAGTGGTACATGAATTGATTTCATTTTTGGTGTTTCAGGTTTCTGTTGAGCAACAACGGATGAATCGATTTTGGTGTTGGAGGCGACTATTTCTGCCCAAGTTAATGGTTTTTCAGTACAGACATTTGTAGATGGTTCTACAACTGTTTCGATTTTAATATTTTCTGTTATAGGTGGTTCGATCGTATATAATGAGATAGAATCAATAAAATCAGGTTGATTTATTTCTGCTTCCGAATCTGCTTCTTCAACCATTTCGGACCAACTCATTTCAGTAGCCATAGTTGGAGCATCATAAAAAGTATCAAGATCTTCTTGAACAAGGGATATTGGCTCGGCAGATGAATGATCTGCAGGTTTTGTTTCATCTATCAGTAGTGAAATAACCTCTACAGGTTGTTCTAAAATAATGTCTGGGACCACTGGCTCATCCACGACTTTGCTATCTTTCTTTTGTTTCTTAATTTTCTTAGATGGTTTCTTTTCCGCAACGTCATTCTCTTGTGTTGGCTGTTTTATTTCTTCCACATCTTCTGTGGCTAGTTTGGGTATTTCAATTTCTGTGCTAATAAATTCTCTTGCTTCAACATTTTCTGCTAATACTTCAATACTTTCTGGTTTAATGCTTTCTTCAGTTAGTTCTACTAGTTGTTGAGGGATACTTTCATATCCTTCACCGGCAACTACCTCTGCATAAGTCTTACGATCAGTCAATGTCCAGATATTTTCAGTTGGCTGTAAAGGTTCCTGTTGAATAGGTTCTGATGCAATAGGTTTATCCTCTTCAACAATTGACTTTTTCACTTTTCGAGGGCGCTTTACATATTTTCCTTTCTGCTTTACCGGTTGTATATCTCCAGTCTGATCTGAATCGTCAGATTTGGTTTCATTTACACTTTCATCAATGATTTCAACATTTGTATCATCAACTTCATCAGGAATGGTTAAATTACCAATGTTTTGCTTAACTGCGTCGGTAGAAACTAGCTCAGTTGTAATTGTAGTACTAACTATGTCCATCGTATTAATTTTGATAGTTGTATCGTTGTTTACATTATCTTCCTTTGGGTGTTCAAGGGAAAGTTGTGAACTCAACTGACCTTTTTCTTCTGAAATTGCATTTTTATTTTCAATCTCAATTTCATCAAGTTCTTTGTAAGCCAATTCAATCAAATCATCTACTGATTCTTGCAGCTGAACCGATATATCTTTAACTGATTCTTCCACAGGTTGCTCAATATCTGGCAATTCGATGCTTGTCTTTTCATGTTCTTTGTATTCGACATTATTAGCGACATCGATTTCAGTCTCCTTTTGTAAAGCAACATCGATTTCAGTCTCTTCTTGTAAGATAACATCATCGATTTCAATCTCTTTTTGTATGACAAGATCGATTTCAGTCTCTTTTTGTAAGTCAACGGCTTCTTCAATTCGTAGTGCTGCAGGTAATATAGATTCACTAGGTGGTACAAATGAATCATTTTGCTCTTGAATAATAAAGTCAATTATTTCATCAGGAATCTGCCTGGGTTTGAATTCTGGCGCATCCACTGACAAGTTTGATTTAAAAACTGGTGAAATTACAGGTGACGGTTCGTCCAAAATACTTGACCAAGTGTCAATTTCAACTCTGTCGTGCGGGTCATTTATAATTTCCGATATTTTTACAGTCGATTCAGCAATGTCTTTTTGAATGTCTAAAATCTCTTCGGTAGTTATAATTTCAAAGTCGCTGATATCATCCACGGTACGTTCAGTCGATTGTAAAGTTTCAGGAGGTATTTGTGGGGTTTCGAAATCTACCTTAATGGCTACAGGCAATTTGTCAACTGAAGTTTCTTGTTCAATAGTAGTGGTAGTAATTGTGTTTGTCGATAAAGAATCTGTTATTTCCTCTATTTTTGTCGAATTTGTCGATAACTTATCTGAATCTATATCTGGCTCAACCAATTCAGTATATATTATTTCTAGTGGTTTGGTTTCAGATTCAGCAGTCGAAATTGTTAAGGAAGAATCTAATCCTACATTGACGAAATCATTTAGATCTTCTGGTTCAGTCTTCAATGTCAGAGTTACTGTACCATCAGAAATTAGTGAACTGGAATCATTATCTAAAGTAGGAAGAACTTCGTGAGTTTCACATGGAATAACTTTTACTTGTTCAAGTACTGAAATAGCGGATGATTCTGATACAGGAGGTGGTGATTGAATATTTGAAACTTCAATTTCAAGATTACTAGTTTGGTAAATGGGTAGCTCTGTATATTCTTGTTTCTCTACCATTATAGTATCCTCTACATCAAAATTTTCTGTGTTTAGTATTTCATGTAATTCCTTAATCGCAGTACCTTGATCTAATACCTCAGTAGGTATATCGGATTTTAAAATAGTATCGACTTCTAATTGAGCGGACGGATCGCCAGAAGCCAATTGTTTTGATTTCTTCTTCTTTGGTTTCTTCTTTTTCTTCAATACTTCTCCGGATACATCCGAAATATGTGCTAGCAATTTGTCAGTTGGGATTATTGAAGAGTCAGTATCTTCAATATCTTTACTATCTTTTTGTGGAATGCTAGTATCAATTTCAAAAACACTTAATTCCTGCGCTTGTTTTTCCATTCTAGGTTTATCACTACTAATTATTTCTTCAACAATTTCTTTAACTATTGAAATCTCTGGAGTTTCAGACACTATAATTGTTTGTACTATCACATCTTCTATGACTTGATCATTTTGAACGTTTTCTGGTTTCAAACCCTTCTCAGAATCTAAAAGCAGTTCCGATGATTTATCTTTGTTATTTCTCTTTCCCTTTGATTTTCGTTTAATAGCCATACCCTTTTCAGGATCTTCAGCATCTAGTCTAGTATCAGATTTCTCACTCAAAATAAAACTGACTGTTTCTTCTTGACCAGGTATTGGTTTAAGTTCATCAGTTACATCAATTTCAATAATGCTATCTATGACTTGTGAAGGAATATCTTCAGAAGGAATATTAGGTTGTTCAGAACTGATTTTAGTTTTCTTCTTTTTGGATTTTTTCTTTCCAGTTGTCGCCTTATCAGTCTTATCGAAAGGTATATCTTGAACTGTAATTTTTTCTGTAAGAACGGTTACTTTAGGTTCCAAGAAAAGTTTAACTTTGTAAATCTCTTCACCTTCGGTCCTGTCAATCTGATCAGAAGTGTCTGTTTCAGTGTATGCTGCGCTGTCCTTTACATGTTCTTTAAAGTCTACGTTTAAAACTACAGAATCCTGCTTATCAAGAGCATCTGTTTCCAAATTCGGTGTAGATTCTGCTTCTTCATCTGAGAAAATCATAGGCTCATCGAGCACATCCATCCATAAGTCTGATGTCTCATCAATAGGAAGACCAGCATATACCGGTATCTTTGGTATATCAAACACAATCGGTTTAGCGACGTCCTCTTCGGATTTCTTTGGTTCAGGCATAACTGGCATAACTTCCTCTATTTTAAAGGATGCGGCTTCTGGGGTATCTTCAAGTACTTTAATCGTTTCATTGGCATGGATATCGGCTTGGGGATCTCTCAACTGAATTGAAATTGAAGATTGGAGAGTCTGTGCATTTGATTCATCAATAATATCTGATTTATCTTCAATTTTATCAGGAGATTCAATAATGTCTTTATTGTCGGGTATAATTGGTTCGGACACAGGTTTGTCAAAAATAATACCTCCTATATGTGATTCTATTAGTTCTTCCGATTCTGTTAATTCGGGTTTTATTGAAGTTACATTTTCGGAAATAACTGGTTTAACAAATTCTATTCCCTCATCAACTTGTACATCTTCAGATGATTTGGCTGCTTCAGTTATTGAAGTTTCAAGTACAGTTGTAGTGGTATCATCCAACTTATTTGTTTCGGTAGGGACGTATCCGATCCCTGTTGAAATACCCACGCCGGACACACTTACAAGAGATGTAGGTTCATATGTAAGTGCTGCTACCTCTGCCGTTGGTTCATTTTCTTCGTCTGAAAATGTCATTGGTTCATCAAGCACATCCATCCATAAATCTGATGTTTCATCAATTGGCAGACCAGCATATACCGGTATCTTTGGTATATCAAATACAATCGGTTTAAATTCTTCATGTACGGATTTAATTGATTCTTCAAGCACAACTGGCATAACTTCCTCAATTTTAAAGGGTGCAGCTTCTGGGGTATCCTCAAGAACTTTAATCGTTTCATTTGAATGAAGATCGGCTTGGGGATCTTTCAACTGAATTGAAATTGAAGATTGGAGAGTTTGTTTATTTGATTTGTCAATAATATCTGATTTATAATCAATTTTATCAGAAGATTCAATAATGTCTTTATTGTCGAGAATGATTGGTTCAGATATTGGTTCCTCAAAAGTAATAGCTTCTATATCTGATTCTATTAATTTCTTCGACTCTGTAGGTTCGAGTTTTATTGTAATTACGTTCTGGCTCAAAATTGGTTTAATACCTATTCCTTCATCAACTGGTATATCCGAGGCAATATCTTTAGTTGATTTGCCTGTTTCAGTTTCCGATGTTTCAAGTACGGTTATAGTATCATCCACCTTAGTTGCTTCAGTGTTAAGCTTCTCTGGTATTAAATCATTATCCGATAAGACTTTGGATATTTTGAAGTCTGAGTCATAAGTTTCAATGACCACAGGTTCAAGTTTGATAGAAATTTCAGTCTCTGATACAGTTATTATCGATGTTTGTCCATCTATAACTGCTTCTGGTTCAGCCGGTGGTTCATTTTCAGCATATACCGCCACGATTGATGTATCAGTTACCGCCGGGTCAACATCGTCATATTCGGATTTGTTTAGATTCTCAAGCACAACTGGTATTGCTTTCTCGGTATTAATAGATATCGCCTCTGGGATATCATCAAGTACGTTAAGATTTGCATCCGCTAAAAGTTCGGTTTGGGGATCTTTTAACTGAATTGAAATTGAAGGGAGAGCTGCAGATATCTCGGAATTAATTAAATCAATCGAAGTTAGTCCCGGAAATTCATTTTGTCTAATGTCGAAACGGTCAACTTCAGAAACTGTTTGAACTTCTAATGGAGATTCGACCAAATCTGGTGTTGCTAACACGTTGTATTCAAATGGTAATTTAATGTTATCTGATAATGCGTCTTGAATTGTGGTTGATGTCCCTATCACAGGTTCTTCTACTGAATTCGAAATTAATTCTGATTTCGAATCTTGGTTATCTCTACCAGTAGAAGAAATTTCCGCGATAAGATCAGGTTTGTCTATCGGTTCTTCATCTTCGTTTGGTTCCAGAGTATTTATTATTGTAGTTACTGTATCTTTAACTACATTAATTGTAACAGTTTCCGGAGTACTAACTGTATCTAGTTTAACTTCATCAAAAGGCTTTATTTCTAGAATAGCACCCGATTCAATTTTAGTTTTAATTTCACTGATTAGATCTGAATGAAGTCCTTTTGTGTCAATGACTGCCTTCTGTATGCTTTCTGGGATACTGTTTTCTTGCGTATCTACAGTTTCAATTAACACAGGTTCTGTTTCAGCTGAAGTTTTGTTAATATTCATTTTGTCAACAGTTACATCCGAGGTTACATCTATAATTGGTATTGGTAATGTGCCTTGGTCACTTTCGTCGTCTGAAAATGACATTGGCTCATCAAAGACATCCATCCATAAATCTGATGTTTCATCAAGTGGAAGACCAGCATATATAGGGATTTTTGGCTTATCAAATACACCCAGCTCAGCGTCTTCTATTTTATCATTAATAAACACATGATCCATTGATTGACTAGATTCACTAACTAATGTTTTAAGCACAATAGGGGATTCATGGTCCAATTTAGATGGTTCAATAATACTTTTAATAGTAGTATCATCAAGTTTAACTTCAAGTTTTACTAGCTCATTTGATTCCTTAGCTTCAACAATTAAAGGTTCAGAATCTGTTGTAATCTGTTTATGTATTTCACCTAACTCAACTTCATCTACTTTCTTATCCGTTATATTTTCTGGAGTAATAACCTCCTGCGAATCTATAGTTTCAACAATCACAGGTTCACTTATTGTTGAAAGTGTTTCTTTTATTACACTTGAAACTAACGCGGGCTTATCTGATGATGGTGCTAGCACTTTAGTTTGTTCACTTTCGTCGTCTGAAAATGTCATTGGTTCATCAAATACATCCATCCATAAATTTGATGTTTCATCTATTGGAAGACCAGCATATGTGGGTTTCTTTGGTTCTTCATACACAATTGACTTAATTTCATCAATTTCTTCAAAAGACACATGCTTTGTCGGTTTTATTGTTTCACTAACTAGTGTGTCAAGTTCGGCAGCGGTGTTAATTGCCAGTTTATTTTGTTCTATGATAAGATCTGCAACAGGATTAGATTCTATTGACACCTCCCTCTCTGTTGAAACTGGACTAACTTCTGCTGATTTCTTATACACTGATATTTCCTCAGCCGATTGAATAATATCTGGTACCAACACTTCAAGCATGACAGTTACATCTTCTTCCATTTTAGTAGGTTCAAGTACGGGTATTTCTGAAGTAATGGCAACATCAGCTTTTACATCGCATTCGTTATTCGTTTTGTTCTCCGTCATTGGTTTAGTGAGAGTCTCGGTAGTAACGAAATCATCTTGTTCTACTTCTGAGATAATAAGTTCCTTGGAAACTACTGTCTCGATAGTCACAGGTTCCGTTTCAATCGATATCACTTTTTCTGCTGCAACTGGTACAACCTCGCTTATTATTTTTTCTATTGGTTCTGAAATTTTAATAGATCCAGTACCCAACGCTTCCTCTAATTTAGATGGTTCGGTGGTTATCACTGTTGTAATAGTATCTAGTACAGGTGCTGTCGTCAACGTGTTATCGTCTAATTTCGTACGCTCAGTAATAACGTGCTCAGAAGAAATATAATCATCAACTATTAATTTTGATGGAACGAATTCAAACGATTTGACAATATCAGTAGTAATAGGCTTTGATTCTATGGAAACTTCTTGCTCCATGGCGGTTAAAATTTGCCTTGGTTCGTTTATTGATTCAGCTTGTTTTTCTATTTGATCAATACTTTCCCTCAATTCTATCACATCTGTAATTTTTTCTGTGACATCCGATGGATTAATAATTGGCAGTTCAGAATATACAGGCTCCAGTGACAAATCATTGGCAGATTTCTCTGATTCAATAAATGTCGTGGTTAATACTACTACCTCTTCTGTTGGAGAAGGTTTAGTTTCGCCTAGCACTTTTTCGTCTATAGGGTCCTTAACAGTATCTGCTATAAGTTTGTCAGTTTTGTCAATTACTAAGTTTGGAGCAGAGGCAATATTATTTACGAAGTCCACCTGATCTGAATCTTTGGGAACAACAATATCTAAAACTGTGGTAGTGGTAGAACCTGCGATAGCTGACGGCACTTCTAAATCAATTACCTTTTCATTAAGTATTTGAGTATTTAAGAAGAGATAATAATTTTTCTCAGCATCACTTAGAGCGGAAGTCATATCTTGCAAATTGTCTATTTCTTGTATTCCTTGTGAACTGTCTACAATATTGTTTGATATTCTTTCATTATTGTCTATAACCTCTATTTTAGATAAATCTTGAGGCTCGGCAATGTTAGTGGTAATCATTTCTATAGGATATTCTATGGGCGGTTCTTCTTGGGTTGGAATATTCGTTAGTAAATTTGAATCACACGGAATATTAGTATCTACTTTTTGGTTATTTTCGAGGGCTTTTAATTCGAAAAAATTGCGTTCTGCCTGACGAAGTACGAAATAATCATAAGGTACCGATTCGAAAATGGGAATACATTCTATAGACTCCCTGATTGGATCCGTAATTAACTTATTATCCTCAACAACGGGTTGGGATACTAATAGAACGCGTTCTATATCAACAGACGGTTTAGTATCAATTACCGGTTCAGATACCGATTCAATTAAACTAGATTGGCCATCAATTATCGGTGCTTCAGATAAAAGATTCGCTTCTTCGTCAATAGTTGTGTGATCAACTTTTATATACTCGACAACCTTTTGTTCAATTTCAATGTGTTGTTTTTCATGCAAAACATCATCCGAAATAAATTCAATGGGAATTGCGGGACGTTTCTTTTTCTTTTTAGAAGTTTTTTCCCTCAATTCCTCATACAATTGTTGTTCTTCAACAGTTAATTCAATTCGTTCATTTACAATATTTTTCTTACTTTTTTTCTTTGACTTTTTTTCTTCTGGCGGCGCGGATGGTACAATAACCGGTAAATCAATTTTAAAATCTTCTAATCCAGAATCATCAATTGATTCAATTCGTGGAAGTTCTGATAATGTTACCGTTGATTGACTTAAAGAATCTATTGATATAGTATCATCTTCTAGCGATTGTTGTCGATCAGTAAATGTTGTGGGTAATTTATCCTCTTCTAAAGTTGTTGTAGTCGGTTCAATAGATTTCACTTCTATGGATTCTAATTTATTCGAATCAATTATCACCGTGGTCTTACTTTCAATTGTAATTGATTCCCTCTCTTTATCTAAAAATTGCTTGTTTATGTCAATAATAGGGCCCGCTATGATCTGTTCTGGCAATAATTCTAAGGGTTCAGATATTTCAGTTGGATGTAGTACAACGGAAATTTCTTGTGTTGTGGGATTCAGATCAGCTTCTTCCTGGGCCGTAGGTGTTAACTCAGAACTATATTCTGTACTTATTGGTAAAACTATGGTAGTAGTAACGCTATCTTCTCGGCTATCAGTTGTTGTAGATGTATCTGTTTCTGTGGTTTCTTCAGTTTCAGTGCTACTTTCTTTCATTAGTATAATATCTGTGTGTAATAAATGTTGATCCTCAATTAACGAAGTATAGCCGGGATCTGTTGTTTCCTTCAGGTTATTTTCTAACATTGATACTACAGAGTGTGTATTAGTTCCCTTTTTACTATTATCAGATGGTAATAGTTCTTCCAAATTCGATAGGGATAACTCTACTAATTCCTCTGCCAAAGTTTCCTTTGGTTTCTCTAATATCAACCAGTAATCACTACTATTATCAATCGGTTCAATCGACGATGCTGTTATTGTGGCAGGTTTTGTATTTTCTTCTGTTGGTTCTTCCGATTTATTTTTAGTTTCATTTAATAAATCCGTTACAGAGTTTATAACATTTTGTACTTCAACTTCAATTCTAGTCTTATTATCATTTATATCTATGTGGGGTTCATCTATAATTTCATCAGCAGTTTGAATTGATTGTAGTCTCAACGAATGATCGGTCTCAACGAGAGTATGCGATTGTTGTGAAAATTCGCTAGGATCAATTGTATGTTCCGTACGAGTTATTTCGAGTTCCGTAGTTGGAAATTCCATGTGCATTTTTACAATAGGATCCAAATGAACTTCTTCATGTGTTATCATAATATACTTTCGCGATCCATTATTCGTCTGAACTTTGTTCAAATCTAACGGCACAGTGGTCTCTGCAACAGGCGCATCTGGTGGATTTGGAGTTTCAATCATTTGATGAGTAATTGTTGTCTTCGTTGTGTCTATACGATGACCGGTTTTTAGCAACGTGGATTCGTCGATATTTGTATCAGTTGATGATATAATGTCTTGTTGAACAGTCATTGACGAATTAGGCGATTCAATAATTGATTCAAGAACAAGTTCTTCGGGTTCCGTAGAAATTCGCTGTTCAAGAATATCTTCGGGAGCAAATGAAACTGATTTCTTTTTCACGCGAATCGGTTGTACTTCAAAATCTTCAATATCTGAAGATCCGTGTTCTTCCGATATATTTTTTAATTCCTCGCTGGCTTCCACTTGAGGAAGGATTTGCTCAATTGGAATAACTTCAGTGGGTTGCTTATCTTTATTTTTATTTTTCTTTGAGCGTTTCTTTGGAATTGGTTTTTCTACAGAATCTTCTTTATGTTCAATAAGCGCTGCTTCGTCTTTTTCTTTTGTATGCCTGACAGGTGGAATTGGTTTCTCAATGATTTTCAAATTGGTTGATTGTTGAGAGACAGCTTCTTGCGGCAGGTCATCTCGCCGTTTACGCATTTCCTTTTTCTTTTCATTTTCTTTTTTCTTCTTATCTTTACGACTTTTCGGTACTGGTAAGCTATCTAGTGGATCTTCTCCTTTGACAGTGACCTCTGAAACTTTGATTCTCTCAGATTCTACGACAACTTGTTCTACAAGCGTCGATACAGGACTTAACTTTTCCAACAACTCGTCCTTATTCAAAGATTGATTTTCTCCTTCTATTAATAATTTTGGTACTTCGTCCGCCGGAACATTGATATCTAGAATTTGTGCAGCAATGACATTTGTATCAGTCAGTACCTCTTGATCGTTTGTTTTTGTAGCACTGATATCAACTATTTCAATTGGTTCATCCTTTATTGTCTTTTCTGACAATTCCTTTTCGGTAGACAATACAATCTTCAGATCGTCGACTACTCTTCTTTCCTCTTCTAACTTGATTTCTATAGATGGTACGGATTTCTCTAGTTCACTAACTAATAATTTTGAACTTTTAATAGGCTTAACTTCACTCGAACTAGAGATATAAATGTCCTCATCATCAATTGGGTCTGGCTTCTCTTCAATTATTGCCGTTATATCTTCACTTTCGACTGGATTTTGGTCACGAGGAATTTCGATGAGCGATTCTGTTTCAGGAGCAATTATTAATTTCTCTTCATCTTTTAATTCGACTTTCTCGATTTTATCTAACTTAACTTCAAGAATAGGTTTGTCTTCGATAAGCGGAGTAACATCAACATTCGTTTTATTTTCATTTAAACTTGTCAGAACAATATCTTTATCAATAGTTTGTATCAGATTCTCTTCTATTGTTATAGCTACATCATCCTTTTCATCTGGTTTATTTTCATGAAGAGTCTCTACTACTAATTCTCTTTCAGGAACAATTAGATTCTTTTCTGTTTCTTTCAACACCACTTCTACTTTCTCATCTACCTTAACTTCAATAGAAGGAACTGATTGTGTTTCATTGAGGATGGTATCAAAACTAACGACCGATTTAATTTCATCCGAACTTGTAACAATGGTATCCTTGTCAACAATTAAATTCGGCTTTTCTTCTATTTCAATATTAACATTTTCAGGTGTAAGAACTATCAATATTGCTGCAGAACTTTTCTGTTCCTCAATTAGTACAATATTATCATCAGCCTCGCTAAGTATATTGGAAATTTGATCAATTTTACTTGCTTCAATAATTTTATCGTCCAACTCTTTTTGAGGAACTAGTACCAAATTGTTCGTCGGCAATTCAACGTTTTCATTTAATTTAAAATCGATCTGAGGTGATGGATGTGATTCCTCTTTTTGGTCATTCTTTAATGGTATCTCCACGCTTTCGTTCACCTCTATATCATCTAGAACTGTACGAGGGATGTACGCCTCAAACACTAGTTCCGTTTTATCATCCATTCTTAGAAAATCATGAACGCTTTCAACTGGTTTATTTTCATCGATGGTTTTTTCTACAGATTCCTTTTCAGATAGTAATAGAGAATCTATTTCATATGTCAATGCTGTCTCCTTATCCAACTTAATTTCAAGGGATTGATTTTCTCTTTCTAATATGTCAAGATTTTGAACTGCTTTAATCTCACCCGAAACTGTAGCAGTAAATTCCTTATCATCCACAGAAATCGGAGTTTCTGGTATATTTTCTGCCACATCAACAATTTCGTTGTCAGGAATCCGTAACACTTCCTCTCTATCACTAAGTGTTACTTCTATGGGCTCATCCAATTTAATTTGTTGCGCATTAATCGGGGAACTTGCTACCTGACTTTCATTTTGAATGAAAGCAGTCAAAATAGTTTTAATATCTGGAGTAGATAACACCTGATCTGTGGGAAGTTCAATCTCTACGATTTCTTTTGGTGATGGAGGAGGAATACTTATTGGTTCAAAGACCTTTGACGCAACATCATTAATTACTTGCGCGAATTCTTTCATTTCTGTTTTGATTGATTTTGACTTTGACTTCTTCTTCTTCTTGTCTTTGGCTTGCATTTTAGTATCGGTCTTAGTGGCAGAATTAATTGGTTGAGTAATAAAAGTAAGTTCAGGAGTTGCTGAAGAATCAGTTCTATTAATTTGTTCATTGGGGTCGACATTTTCTGTAATAACTTCTGTAATTCCAGTAGATATTACACTCGCTTCCGAAGTATCTATATTGAGACTAACAATTTCCTCAATTCCGTCGGAATCTGACACTTCTTTAATTTTATCAATATTATAAATAGGCCTGGGGGATCTGTCTTCAACCTCTATCACTGTGGTAGATTCGAGTAACGTTTCAGTTTGTGCGTTAACTATTTCGCGAGGATCAATAACGGCTTCTTCGACTTCACTAATGGTCGCAGGACTATCAGTAGTAGTTGGCTTCATTTCAAGTAACACTTCTGGTGTACTTACTGATGTCTCTTTAATTCCATCAACTTCTTTATCGTCATATTGTGCTATTTCCTTTGTTTCGTCGTTATTTTTTACAGGTAAAGTTATAACTTCATCTACAATTTCATCAACTGTTAATTTGACATCACTTAATTGTGGTTCACCTGTACCAAGAATTACATTCTCGATTAATGAAACGGGTTCTTCTGCCGTTGCGTGCGTAAGTTGGACCGTCGCAATTGATTCCGTTTTGGTTACTGATGTAGGTTGGCGTTTAGTAATATCAGTTTTTTCCATAACATCTTCTTTTGTATCGTTCGATATTTCATGAATACTTCCATCTTCTACTTCCGCAACAAGTTCATCAATTACTTTAATCGATGAAAACTGCTCTTCTATAATGTCTGCATTTTCTACATTTTCTTTTTCTGTATTATCCTTTCTTTCATCTGTAGCCTCGTCTGAACTACTGTTAGATTTCTTTTTCTTTTTAGCTTTATTTTTCTTCTTATGAGTTTTAATATCTTCAATTACATATTCAACTGTTTTCTGATCAACAAATGTTGAATCGATCGTTTTATCTTCCAAGGTTGGAATTGTCTCCTCAATAGTTATTTCATCTGTAATTTGTACATCAGGAATTGGTTTGTCTCCTGTAAGCTGAGTTTGACTAGAATTTTCAATAGGATTTTGTATTTTTCTATGTTTTAGATGTTGTTTCTTTTTATCTTTACGAATTTGTGGCAAAAATGGTTCAACGAACGGGTCTTGCTGACCAACAATAGCATCTTGCTTGTCCTTTTTTTTATAATTTTTCTTTCGTGGTGGAGCAGTAATTGGTTGTTGTTGCTGCTGGTTTGGTTCAGTAACTGGTGGACTAATATCCACTTTCAATTCTGGATCAACAGTCGATACAATCGGTAATCGTCGGCTATCCTTCGGTGGAATTGTTACAGTTACTTTATTATCCGTTTCGGGCCTTGTCGACTTTCCGTACTTCGTGACTCTCGCGTCACGAGTAGGAGACTTGGTCGTACGGACTGTTTGTACTCTGGGTATTAATCTCGTTGTATCGGTAATAGTCGACATTACATGACTGGATGGCTGGAAAGGCTGTTGTTGTTTTTGTTGCTGTTCACCGATTCCTTGAGATAATATTTGTGCCCATGAAAACGGTTTGGTTTGATTATCACCTGAATCTACTATAGATCGGTCTGGTTTAATTTCAACGGATACACTTAAATTTTCTGGTGATATTGAACGATATTCAGAATGATCAATATCCTTTTCGGCAAATGATTCAGGTAAAACGTATGGTTTTTCTATAACATTACGTTCATCATATTGATCTATGTTCGTTTGTGAGTATTGCTGCTGTTGCAGTTGTTGTTGTTGATATTCATATTCCAACAATTCTTGCGACATATCTACAGTTCCGAATTGAATATCTGAATTGGAAATAATGTTTGTATTATAATCAGTTTCAATATATTGTGATTCTGGTACAGTTGTCGGCGGATAGTGTTGAATTGGATCGATATAATTATTCGATATTGAAACATTTATGATGGAAGCTGGAGGTAGTTCAGTAACATACTGCTGATCATGCTGATATGTATGAATTGATGTATCAGGAACATCTTGGTGTATGTATGTAAAGTATTGGGTTGGTTGTTGCTCTGGCGGTACATATATTTGAGTGGAAATATACTGAGTTGGTTCTACAATTGTTTGAGGTTGCTCGTATAATGGTATATTTGAAGATGGCACAATATATTGTTGTGTATTCTGAAAACTTTCATACTGATTAGAATAATCAACTATTTCAGACGGTTCGTAGGTCTCTGTGGATAAAGTTTCTCTGTCCGGAGGATGACTAGAACGTTCAACGGGTTCGTCATACCATAATGGAATAGGTTCAATATATTCTTGGGTTTCATAGTCTGGAACGAGTTGCTCAGGTTGCGATACGTCGTCCATTCGAAGCTGATTATATCCATCTTTCAATTTATTGTCTACTGTAGTTGCCGACTGAACGACTTCTTGCTGAGCTAAACGACGAGCTTCAATTCCACGTACAACTTCTGCATAGGTAGACGATCCAGGCAACCAAATTGGACTTACAGTACGTGCATGAGGCGGTGGTGCAAGAATACCCAATGAAGAATACTGTTCAGATTGTGAACTAGTCTTACGATCGTCACTAGACCGTCGGGGACGGTGAGGTTGATCCCGTTGCCGACTTATTCGTGGTTGTGGGACGGGTGATTTTAAATCGGCGTGTACATGCGTATCAGACTGAAACGATTGTTGATCGCTAACTTCAATGTGAGGTTGATAGTTATCGGATAATGATCGTTGCTTTTGTCGTCGATTATTCGAGTCCGCTTTGTGAGGCCTTTTACGGGCTGGCGCTTGTGGTTTAACGAACTCTTCGCCTTGAATTTCGGTTTTATTTTCATCTTCTTTTATTACAACGGTTTGATCAATCAACTGTGAATGTTCGTCAGTTATATTAATCTTAACAATACTGCTATCTTCGCCTGTTTTCGAATAAGACGTTTTTTCATTTTTTATCAATGTTACCTGACCGTTATCAGTATTAACATCATCGAACGGCTTTGATGCTACATTAGCTTGTATAGGTAGCTGCGTAACAAGCATATTTACGGGGCTAGAACGACCTGACAACACTTCAGCATATGTTCTGCCATCAGACAAAGCTGACGGTATAACCGATATATTGGCTGCTTGTACATTGGTCAATGTACTACTCATTGTGATTGTTGTGTTATCATATGGATCCAAACGGATGGCAACCGATACAATATTGTTAAGTGCATGTTGCATATCATCGATAGTGTTCCGTAGAGCCTATTTTGATACCAATGGAATAGTATTCTTTGGTCAATTTTATATTACATTTTTTAAGCTATTTAAGAAATATCAGTCTGGCTGAAAATCTAATCTAGATCAGGCACTACACTTAATTTCTCTAACAGGAAACCCTTATAGACCATATTTACAAAATGGAAAATAGCAGGAGGTTTCAAATAATTACTGAATAAAAAGATTATATGGAATATTATTAAGTTACCTATTTATTCATTAATTTATTTTATTTAAATTAAATATTTTTAACATAATTTATTTTTGTATAAAAAGAAGGCTCTAAATGGTGGCCGCGAAAAATTACTCATATATAATAATTTTGCTTTTTTTTAATTATTTATTTCTAGATTAACATTCGTTAAAAGCGAGTCAAGTAAGTGGATCATCATCCGGTGTACCACGTTGTATTAGTAATTTTATGCGTTCGTTTCGTGCAACCATTTTCGATTGTAATAATTTGACCCGTTCCCGACATGCCTGATATTATTTATATCGAAATATAACCAGTGTTTTAAACACAAAAAACATTTAGCCAAACCAGATCACCAGATAATTGATAACATTTATTATGTATGTATATAAATAATAAAGATAAAAGCCCCCAATAACCAGAAAATATAAAGATTAAATTAGTAGAAATTTCAGGTATGATTAATGGTATTTAATTACATTTTAAATAGTCAGAAGATAATGAATGGAGTTCAGATTTTAATATTTGGGATTTGGAGTTTTGTTTTTATTTTTTATTGTTAATATTTTGATTAGGAAAATAGGATGAAAGAAAAGATGCAGCGAGAGATACAAAATAGTTTAAAAACTTATGTAATAAAACGAAACTAAAAAATTATAACAAATATAGGGAACAAATTTAAATCCCTGGAAAAATAAAATCCTTCCACCAACTAAAGTTTTTTAAACCCAACAATTAAAAGTTAATTTGAAATATATGTGAACTTAATTATTAACATTGAATATATTTAGTTATAAATTGCTGATATAATTCAATATTTGAAATTTTATAAAATATAAATAATTACCAACTGACGACCATATACGATCAAAGAATAGAAAAGCATAAAAATGAATTATATTACTTAAAAGTTTATATAATTTATAATTTATGATGAATAAATAATATATTTAAATTCTCTTCAATTTCTACTACAAAACAACAATAAATACAAATGTGCCTAAAATTTTTATAAAATTTATTTCAAAATAACTTAAATAAAGCAATGCTGTATTTTCGGTTCATGTCGACGATGCAATAAACATTGAATATGTCCTCCGAAGACATATTGTAAAACGAGTTCTAAGTAAAACGAAATAAGAGTTACCAATGCTAGGCGTTACTCTTCTCCATTAAAGATTACTATGTCGTGTAAAATATATAAAATGAATTTTCCCAGAAGAAAATTTAAATAAATTTTATATGAACCTGCAACTTTGTTGCACCGCCGACATGTAACTTCAAGTACGCGAGATGTGTATTTCTGAAAATATACATGGCGTGTGTTTGTGTCTGGTATATTCTTACATGACTGATTGAAATGGTGAATATATATATTGTTCGTATATTTGAATGCATTTCACAATGACTATATCAAAGATGATCATGATTAATAAACCGATGACAATATGGAGTGATAAATTATACTAGAAATTGTCTCAACAGATATATAGACTTAATACTAACAACTTTTTCCACTTCTTTCTTTACATAGTTCCAAAAACATCGATAAAATTGATTAAAATTATATGAAAATCCGAAAACTGATAAATCGAAATTAATATATGTATTGCGAAAATTGTATAGATAACAGGAAATTTGATAAATCCGAAAGTATAAAAGAATCGAGGAGTCAGAAAATTTTAAACAAAATCGCTAAAAGAAATTGGAAAAGAGAATCAGTAAATTTGAACAGAAATTAGAAGACTATGAATACAGAAACATTTCCAAAATTGAGAAAATTTAAAAAAAAGAAAAATAAATTTATAGAAATTAGAAAAGTTCATAAAAATTATTTGAAATTTTCGGATTTAAATTCGGATAAAATTTTCTCGAAATATTCGATCTGTTTAATTTTTTTTTAATTGTCTACGATTTCTATGAAATATTCCGTGTCAGATTTTAATCTAATTTTCCACGAAAACTAATATTTCGTAAAGTTTACGATTTACACAACCCATACCCAGACCTTATTTAAAAAATATTCCTATATGTGGAAATACTTAGTCCATGTTAAAAATTAGGTATGTTGCGATATTGACTGTATACATTGTCCGGACATAAATCGTAAGTGCTTAGTGGAAAATTATAGTTGAGTAACTAGATGGTTAAACAACACAAGCCTAAGGATAGATATTAAAATCAGAATTCATAACAGGGAATCTAATAATGTGATTTTTATTCTTTAATTTGAATATAATTTATGAAATGGAAAAACGATGAATATACCCGTTTGAATATGTAAGTCGGAAAATGCTTTTGTAATGAAATGATGACCAAATGTTTGTATAATTCGTTTCATTTTAATGGACCAAAATATTCATGTAATTAAATAAAAAATATTTATTCCTATAAAAACCAAGAGACCAAAAACAAAGTTAAAAAAACATTACAAAAGAATAAAAATGAAAATAATCACATAAATTGTATACGTAATAATAATACTGCACGAAAAATAGTGGGCCATTTTTTTTTAACTCCGCAGCCACCGCGACGAAAAATTCGTTTAATTTCTGAAATTTTGAATACATATTTTTGGACTTAACGTAATATAATCAGTAGATCTAATCATTTTGATTCGACATTGTATGAGAATGCATTTTTAGAAAAAAAAGGTATTATTTGGTTTATCTACAATTATCTATTTACCCTAATCCAACTACTCTTATATAGGATTGTGTAATAATCTTTTTTTAGAATTTGGATAAAAATGACAATACAAACCCAGTGTTGAAAGATTTGAAAATAAAAATCTTACCTGTTGCTCGGCCAATGCTTTCTCACGATCATGCGGCAAATATGTGGGCGCCAAAACAGCACGTAATTGTTGTTCCTCGTGCATGATTTTTTGTCGTAACGATTGAATTTGTTGCTGGTAAGCCTCTAATTGGGATAACGATTCCTCTAAGCTTGTTATCGCTACCTTAATCACATCGTTCAATTCGTCCAAATCCTTGAGAATGTTTGCAGCATTTTCACAGATTTTCTCATCGCCACCAATACCCGATCGGAAATGAACCTAGCGAAGAGATAAAATAACGAGAATCGAACGATTTGGAAAATAATTTTAAATTTATGTCATTGATTTGAATGAATTATTGCCAAATATTACCTGTAATTTCTCAATCGACAATGAGATCTTTGTCTTTTGTATGGTAATATCAGCAATATGTTTTTCACATAAACCGAGCTGATCCCGCAATGGTTTCTTCTTTTGCTGTGGTGATTGTAAACCACTTCTAGTCTTGTCTATCCATATTCTAACTTCTTTTAATTTCTTTTCACATTGCTCCCATTCCTCTGATGTCTCTTGAAGAAGCGCATGCTATGAGAATACAGGACAAAAATTATTCCTTTAGTTAGTTGTTTTGTTATTTTATTTTTTAGCTGTCCAATATACCCTCTCAAGTAAAACAGCTTCAACTTCGATTTTTGCCTCTTCAGCTTCAACGAGTTTGGTCCGTAAATCGCCAACGGTTGTAACCTGAGTAATTGATTCTAATTCCTTATCCATTTCACTTAAATTTTTAACGATTGGTTTAATACTTTTTACAGCATTCTAAACAGTAAAAAATGAATAAAAATATTTCTTGTTAATAAATATCTAGTCAACGTTAAAAATAACTCTTAAAAATATATACTGAGTAATCATTTTGTTTATGCCGAGCCTGTTGTATTGTGGTTATTTGTAGTGGTTCAGCAATAAATATCCGCTTTTCGGCAGCCCATGCCATTACAATTTGATACAGATTCATGAATTTCGTCCATGCATCCAATGAATCACCTATTAATGATTTCTTTTCTTCCAACAGTAATTTAATTTGTTCAAATTGTTGGGTCAGTTGATCCAATGTACTTTGTATTAGTCTCTTTTCGTCTTCATTTCGACTCTTATCGATTATATGTAAACCATTTTGCCGGCATGTATCTAATCGATCCTGTGTATTTGGTATCTCTTGATAAATTTTATTTAACGTTTCCTTCAATTGTAACGGTTCCATTGTACGATCTTGAATCCGTAGTTCGGCATTTTGTATCCATGATTGTAGGGCATCGACACCGGATACATATTCTGTACGTATAGTTTTCGCCTTCTTATATTCCCGATCTTTTTCTTCCATTGCACTTTGTAGTCGTTCCGATAATAATTCTAATGCGGTTAATTCTTGTCCGATATCGGAAGGTATCAATTTTTGTTTTTCCGTATAATATCCTTGAGTCTGTTTAATTAGTGTTTTACTTTGATCGATAACCGTTGTTACCGATGTCGACAGTTCACTTAAATTCTCCTCGATAACTTTATTGCTATCCCCGTATACGTAAATATCACCAATTCCACTTAACAATTGATTGATTCGATCCTGTAAATCGGATATTTGACCGAAAACACTTTCAATATGTTTTAAATCCTTTGTTGCTTTGGTATTTTGTTCGGTAATTGTGTCTTTTAGTCTATAATTGAATGAAAAAAAGGTTTATTAATTATTAATTTTTCACAATATCGAAGTGAACGAAGATTGTGTCTGTTTTTCGCTTATATTTTCTAAATGCGTATATTAAAATATTGGAATAAAAGTCTTCTTTTTTTGCAAAATTCTAATTTTACACTGAACCGAAATTTCTTTATTTACAATGTTCAAAATCTACATTAAGTATTTTTTCGTTATATTTTGGCTATAACTCTAAAAATAAAATAATTATAAGGCGGTACAGGGTTACACCGTTTTCTCCACGCAAGTTAAGAACGCAAAATTAAAATTGTATGGAAAAAATAATTATTTTACAATAATAGGAATGGATAAATATTGAACATGACATCACTTTCGATTCTTTTCAATCAATAAATCCGTAATTCGCAGAGGAATTCAAATACGATTTGATATGGGATCAAACCGTAGTACATCAGAAAATGAATTCGTGCTTCCTTTCTTAATTATATGCTACAAGAACAGTAATGAATAAAACAAATATTTAGTGGCAAATATAGATAAATAAAAGTCCAATAAATTGTATAAGTAAGCAAAATTTAAATTTTATTTTGTAAATAACAATTGAGAGTGGATTGCATTGTAAATATTTTTCATTCTTCGAAATATTGTGAATGTAAACAAAATTAATGTTGTGGTCAACGGGGTATAAAAATGATCGGTATATTGTGGTGATAACCCATTATGATCATCCATGTATCACGTCATCCTTTGAATTCTAGCCAAGTTTTTCTTCTGGCATATCGCAGATCATTTCGTTTTCGTATATAATATACAAATAAAATTATTTTTAATTTTTAAACAAGAAAATATTTTAATAAAAAGAAAACCACACCATATCGTGGGGTGGATGTTATCTTAGGAAAATTAAGTTTCATTATAAACTTACACTATTATTTTGTACTATGAAATTATGAAAATCTCCCTTTCTTATTGTCTGTTATTTTCTTTAATTAAAATTATTCAATTTAAAAAATTCTCCCATTTAAAAAAATTGAATTTTAATTTGAAAATTGTATTTCTTCTGAAAAAATGTATATAATCGCAATATGCAATATTTATTTAATTATCTATTTAACAACAAATGTGTTAAATATTTAAAGTTTAATGTCTTTATTAATAATTATCTTTAATTATCACAATTGAAGACAGGATATGTTGATTTAATACTTCGATACAAAAATTTTAATTTTACTAAAATTATTGATGAGTTTTTCTTTTCTCTTGTACTTATTTCAATTTACTCGTTTTTTATCAAAATTATTTTAATTTTTCTATTTTTCTATTTTTATTTTATTTTTATTTATGTGAAAAAATATCGTTCGAACTTTCCAGCCATCCAGTTATACACTACACCGCGTCTCGATTTATAATGATTTCGAATTAGTAGAAAAAATTCTTGTTGACAGTGGGATCCTTTAGTTTTATAATAAATCGCGTAATTTTCAATGGTTTGTGGATTGATGATGATATAAATATATTTAAGATTATTCGGTAATATGTATACAGAGTGGTGGAAATGTTTCTGACTGCACGTTAAAAAAATGTGTGGCATATAAAATCCGAGTAAAATATTATATAGCACACTAGCGCATAGTATTTTTCTGAATGATGAGTCGATTTTTTTTCAAAATGATATACTTTTGAATTATTTAGTAATTATTTATACTATATGAGTAATGGTTTGGAGAGATATTTAGAATATTTCGCTAAAAATGAGTAGATCATCCACGATAATAGTTTCGCTACGCTTTATCCTAATATAATAACACTTACTACATATAGTTTAGGCCAAAATAGTGTCAGTTAATAAATATAACTAAATAAAATGCCAATGTACAATTTGAAGATTAAAAAAAACAGTTAACAGAATGTGATCGTGATTTGACGCGATGACAATTTTAAAAAAATACTTGTGGTAGGATTTTGCTAAAGTCGCGTCAAGTCGAGCTGATAAAATGTGGGATCGACTCGATTTAGCATATCCCACCAAAGGTTTACTCATATATTTATATTTTATTTATAGGTCCAGAGTATCCAGAGCAATATTAAGGGAAGCATTCCAAAAAAATTAAAGAAAAATCTGAAATGATTTTTTTTATTTCCGCTTAAATATATAAACTCTATTCTAAAACGATTGCGGCAAACCAACCCCCTCCCCCCCTCTCGCTTGTAGAGAAGAATTGTTGAGTAGAAATGTTTTAAATTATGATGTAGTGAAGTCATGCCTATTCACACAGCGCTTTATTTGTTATTTTGATTCTCCTGGAAAGTAGTGCTTTTCTAAAAAACTACACAACCTATTCAATTTTTTTTTTTTTTTGAAAGGTGGCATTACTGGCTGGCTAGCATTAAATTTTGATTATTACACAAGAAAATTACTAAACTTTGAAGCATGATAGAAAATTCAACATGAATTATTTTAAAAAATCCTTTACTCTATTTGCTTCTGTTCAAGCAGAGCCTGCAAAATTTCGACGGAATGGGCCCAGTAGTTCCTGAGAAAATTGCACCTCAATTTGCACTGAAATTGCTATTAGAAGTGCTCCCCTTATAGTCTGAATAAATTGGCTGTTACATTTTAGTAGAGCATGACGCTAAATTACAATGCCATGCAAAGCTATGAATTAGAAATATATAAACGGGCAGGATAAGGAAACAAAATTGGGAAATTCGAATACTTCTATCGTGAGGCAGGGATTGGAAACTGACAACACCTCAATATATATTTTAACTGAAAATTAATTAAAATGTTAATTTCTGCTATTTAAAAAAGAAAGAGAATATCGATCTTTAATAAAGTATTGCTCTTTTTTACATTTCAGTGTAAAAAAATGCAATGCATGACTGGGAATATAAGACTGGTACAAATTATTCATATTAAATAAAAACATTAGAAACTGATGTTTGATAGTTTAATACTTTTTATTATAGGCTAGTGACTAGTATATTCTATGAAGTATAATATACAGTGTTGTGCAAAACATTAGCAACAAATTTAAACTTTAGGTACAATGAGTATTACTCATAAACACTGATGACCT
>JANTOP010005674.1:0-14575 GCA_027564815.1 Symmerus nobilis
TTGCGCTATGTCTAGGCCTATCATATCGTATCGGACATGACCCGAAATTCGATCTAAATTGGGAAATATTTGGAAAGTAAGTTATTACCGCCGCTTCGCCCCCACTTCCCCTATGTAATATATATATATATGTAGGTATATATAACATCGTTAATTTGAAAATTGAAAAACGGGGAAATCTGCGAATTTTGTTGCAATATACGCCTCGGGGTGCAAAGTAACGAAATTTGCCTATATCTAAATATTTCTTTATAACTAACTCATTCATTTGACTTAATTCAAAATTATGTTTAAATTATTATGCATTAAATTATGCACTGATATACTTACTATCTTATTATTTTATTTAATATTCCTCTTTTTAAAATTATAAAATTTACAATTTAACTTATCAACGTAAACGTCAATGCCTATAAATTTAAAATAATGATGGTGCTCCTGCAAATATTATGCAAATATTACCATTATTATATTTTTTTCTTATATTTTATAATATTTTAAAAGAATTTCATTACATAAGATTAGTTTATCAGTATATTAAGTGTACTATGATATTATACTGTAGACATATTGGGTTGTTAAATTTATTTATACCATTTTCAAACACCGATTAGACTTATTTAACAATTGAAATTTTTTTCCTACGAATGGTATAATATACATCATTGTAAAGAAGTCCTAATATACTACCAAAAATATTTTCAAAATAATTATCCATAACTATATAAGCAAAAAATAATATTCGAATCAGTTGGAAGTTTAATATAAGTGGATGCCTGAGCATGATTATAATTTACCTTAAACATTATCATGTTGTATAATAAATGTGGCCCCTAATGGGATGATGATGGACAAGCTAAAAATGTTCGTATAATATTGCAAGTTAATGATATGATAATATACGGTAGGAATATTGTATTGCCGGCCAATGTTTATGGACATTTGTATATAAATAATGTATTATTCATTATTTTCAATCAATAATAATCAGTGTATGTTCTTTATTTTCTATATTATATAAGAATCTTTTAGTTTATAATAATATAATTTATTTGTTATAAAATTATTGAGTATCATTATCATATTTTAATAATTATATACCGATATACATTGCAATAACGTTCAGAATACATTATTATCCATTTATAATATACAATAATTAAAGAAAATTCTTCAGTAAATTTTAATATTTGTATATATAATGTTTTTCTTAGAAATAATTTCAAGTTTGATAGTAACAATAATTAATATAATAAATTACTATTTGATGCATAAAATTTCTCTTTATAGTCCGTTAATATAGTTCAATACCGGTATTGAAGTCCATGTCGATATTTACGTGAATACTTTACTATAAATATAATACTTAATGTTAATATTATATGTTACGTGTTTTATACAACAGTTCCTATCACATATTTAACAATATTATGGTAATTATATGGTTTCGCATTAGTTCCTTAGTCTAGGATACGTCCCACTTAAAAGAACACTATTTCCATTTGTCTTCTATATAGTCGTATACTAAAATGTAGCCTAATATTCATAATATATTTATCGAAAATTTTTTCATGCAAAAAAATTTAACGTCCGTAATTCCACTAATTATTATAAATTATATTTATTTAAAAATATCATAATATCATGATTATATACTCGGAAAGTCGGATTAGGTTGAAAGAAATTTAGATCCATAATCCAGAAATGTGCTTCTTCTGACCTGAAAAATAAAAAAATGAACGAAAATACATTGGGTAGCACTGAACACATATTTTATTATATTTTATATAAAGATGAAGTGTAAATTTAGACTTTCATGCATTACACTGCACATGCTTTTGGATTTTTCAGAAATCCTTTTTTTCTACATTTTCTCCTTTTATACTCGTAGTACAAATTTTTTATAGGCAAATTGTCCAAAATAAACAAAAAAATTGCGAAGTGGCTGTAACTTGGTATAGACTTTTGAAAATGTATATATTTCAAGAAACCAAGGAGCCCCTAGCCAAAAATAGTGTGCTGGAGGGGCTACGCTTAACCGTTTGCGGCACAACGGGTCTCTCAGAGACCCACATGTAAATAATATAATTTTGTGATTTTTTTTTCATGTAAATCACTATCAATATCGACAAGTTTGGTAAATTTAGCATCCTAAGATCTTAAATAATAAGATATAGTACCATCATTTTGTTTCTGTTAATAATATTGTTGAAATAAACTACCAAAATAGAAAAATGGTTTTTTATTCGAATAAATTCGAATTCTCAAAAGATATAAAAAGGAATTTGTTAAAAAATTGAAATTTCGTACTCTGAGGTTTTTATATCCAATTGAACATTTGCATTTCTTTTTTGAAATATATAGTATATTTGTCCAGTATATTATGTATGAACCAATTCCCGCAAGTCCCAACATCGGGAGATATTAAAGAATAGATATTAAAAAAAAAGGATGGGAGTTGTGAGTTTCAAAATCGCTTATTTTCGAAATATAATCGTAGGTAATGATTTTATGAATTTCGACATCTCACCTCTCTATCTCCTATATCTTCTACACTTCTTGGCATAAACACTTTGTAGGAAGTAGATAAATTTCCCTGATCATTTCTTGATCACTAAAACTGCAAAAATAGTCAACAAACGTCAAACAATAGCGCTTAAATAAAATGTCTATTTGCACCTCTTTGTTCGACCATTGCTGGCAAATATTTGCCACCACATAAACGAGGAAAAAATATATTTGCCATTAATGTGGAAAAGATTTTAGCTGCGTCTTTGCCATGGCTTGGAGTAAACAACTTTTCGGCAAATATTTGAATTACCAAGACAAAATTTGGCAATGTTCAGACGAATTCGGTAATTGTCGAAGTTAAATCGTTGTTATTAACCATCTCTATGTTGGTTTTGTTTTAAAAATGCATCCATATGGTATTTCTTTTAATATTTATTATTCTCTCCGTAATATTTATTAAAGATAGGCGGATTGATATCCTTCCAAATACTTAATAACTAAGATAACAATCAAATTGAATTATGATGCCTTTTTAAATTGAGTTAGTTCATTTGCATTTTGAGACGACGATATATGTTATGTAGTAGCCCTGTATCTATTAAATTTTCCTAATGTTTCTGTGAAATTTAAAATTCTTCCCGAATTATACGATTGTACGAAATATCAGGTTTTTCTGGTCCCACTGAAATTTTGTTTGGTTCCTCTGAGATTTTCAAATTGCCATTTTTGTGATAATTTACAATCTTTTGGTTTTGGAATGTTTTTTCTCTGATATTAGCATATAAGTTATGTGGGGTTTGGTAACACTTTTAGAATTATCTGTCGCTTAGGTTGTCTGGTTTTTCTTGTTACCGGAGTTTCGCGTAGAGGAAGTTAAGTATTTCTTTGGTTTTCAATGAATTTATTATAAGTGAATTATTTTCTTGCATTCACTTTAAAATTAGATAGTTTTAAATAATACAGTACGATACTACTATACTATTTAGCGTTTTTATACTTCTGTAGTATCGGGTATATATAAATTAACGCTAAATAAGCGTCAGAGACTGCCTGTAAACTACAGTTTTTTTATTTTGGAAATTGAAATAAAAATGTTTGTTTAAATTAGAAATTTAATTAAACAATACATGGATAGGTTGGGTATTAAGATTTAATATTTATGAGAGCAACTTATTTTGAATTGTTTGAAATGACTATTGTTCTATCTCTTTTACCAATGAAAAAATAAAAATTCTGTTAAAAATTATTTTAGCATTCTCTTAGTTAAAAGTAATGTAATTTTCAATATTTTATCCGGTAGACAATACCGTAATCCGAATAATATTTTATTTTCTTTTTCATTATAAATTTTTTTTTTCCCGAAATATTATAATTGATGTAGTAGCGTATATCTGGTTGTAAAAGGATGTTTAATATGGTTGCACCAAACACATGTATGTTTTCTAGAAAAATTAACATTCGTAATTTTTTCGTTTCGGTAGCCAGGATAGAGTAAAAGGCTCTCTTGTGCAATATATTTGTATTTTTTAATTAAATTAAAATGCATTATTCATATTTTTTTTAGTACTTACACAATATTATGTACAATTTTTTATTTTGTGAAATATTGTTTTTTCTCTGATATGCCTTCCATACACCCAACACGGGAAAAAAATTAAATTACGTTATATACCTATTATATTTATATGGTTCGGAATAATATTACCCCACTTAAGTGCGAGTTAAATTGTATGCGGTAGCGTTATCTTAACGATGCACTCCACATAATAAATTATTCAATTTGTATTACTATTTTGCGCTATATAAATCGGTGTTGGAATCTAGGTAATCGGACAGGGATTGTACTTAAATTATATAATTAATATACATATAACCTACTGTAAATTATTTAAATCTTTCAAAATAGAAACAGAAGTAGTATTCTGTTCAGCATATATTTAGCAGCTTGAAACCAAATTAAGAGATTTCGAAAAATTATTAAAATTATTTGAAATTATTGAGACGCCATCGTTAAATTTAGTATATTGTTCTACAAACCGTATTACAGGTTTGTTTGATTTTTAGTTAATAGATTTATTTAATATTATGAATTATTATAATGTAGTCAAGATACGTGAAATTACCGGTCTTATTATTTATAAATCATCTAATTGATTTTGATGGCTAAAAATCACAGAATATTTTTATGCATATTCTCTTACTTTTTGCTGTGGTATTAAATACAGTATCGGTATCTAACACTGTGTGAAATTTGTATCAAAGAAGAAACTAATCGGTAAAATGCAATGATATTCTGTAGCAAATTCTCATAAATCTGATCTCAACAAAACGAGTGTTTTAAGCTCCTTAACATATCTATAGTTTCAAAGTAAGTTAGAATTTATCTATAAATCGAATAGATAACGCGTCAGTAATGTTTATTTTCTTTAGCCATCCAGGCTTTGTTACAACTAAAATCAATTTGCTGATGATGATTAAAAATTTTTGAACCATTCAATTGAATCTTTTTGGAGGATTTTTCTCCTATTCAAATTTACATATTAGTTGCTAATACTAGCGATTTTTCGCGAAGTCTATTCATTGAGTTCAATTGTAAAATATTTAGAGCGATTGGGAAAAAATAGCCGTTTTCAATTTTGCATATATTTGTAGAAGATGGGATTATAGAGTCATGGGCTAAAATAACCAAATTCATTGATCCTATTTTTATTTAATTTTTTTCGTAATCAGCTCAAGCAAAGGAAGTCCACCAACTAGATTTATATGCATTTGTATCAGATAATTTACGCTCATGTAATATAATGAATATATGCAGTAGATCTAAAAATGTTATCGGAAAGAGCTTATAGTATATCTCAGTATATTCAGACATTTTTTGAAACAACGCTCTCTATACTAATTGCCCATATAGATATTATGTCTTCTATAGATGAATTTCTGAAATGAATGAAAGAAATGAGGGCTGCATTAAAACCAAAACACTGATTTGTTGCCATCCCTACCTACAAGTATGTATTATATAAATTAATATTGCTTTTATATACATTGGTACATTATATCTCTGATGGACCATAGATGGCGATTGTGCAAAAACACTTCCTCTATCCATTCCACAATTTAGTTACACATGATTTTTTTTCTGATTTAAAATGACCACCCTTTCTCTTTTTGGCAAAAAAAAAAAATTGTGAAAATTCTCACCGGTTCAAATGGGAATCGCGAGACCATAACATATAGAAAATGAGCAGCGCGCTACAATTTATATGCATTTTTTTAATGTTTATATCAAAACGAATTTATATAGGATATACGACTTTATAGAATTTTAACGAAGTTTCGAAAAAAATACAATTTTTAAAAAGGCTATAAATCGTCAGCATCATTTTTAGATGTGAATTTTTTTTTTCCGGCTAGAAATTGGAATGAGGCCATTTCAATATCATTCCATACAAAATTTAGATGTTTTAATATAAATGAGTTTGCATTTCATGCATGTGAAATATATACGAACTAAACTTATATGTATTTATCAATACATAATTTTATAAAAATTTAGCGAATGGACCAAATTAATCTACAGGGCATTCAGGGTGGGGTGATTTTATAACTTTTTTCTCTGGCTGTTGTAAAAGCTAAAAATGAAAATATGGAAATATGGTTCGTTTAGATGCACTTGAATTACAGACCCGGAAAAAAATCTGTAATACCGCTAGCAAACCTTAAATAGATATAAACTCAAGGGAGTATTTCTGTTTGAGAGGCCATATGGTAACATCGGAAAAAGAATGGTAGAAAAAATTTTACTAAACGAATATGTGGCCAAACAGTCAGATACTAAATATTATTTGAGAAATGTTCTTTCCTTTTTTTTTATCAAAATATCACATTTTCCTGGATATTTTTTGCAATCAATTGGGAATTTAACTGTTTGTTTCTCTACAAATGTGCATTCAATATTAACGTCTATTTCCTATTTATTTATAATGGGAATAATGAATTAAGAAAAGTGTGACATGTAATTAATTAAAATTTGTTTGTGTTAATATTTTAGCTGTACTCGGTGCAGTTTTATATATATTATATAATACCATAGATTATATGAATGTTAACTTTTGACTCATACGTGGTTAACTGTAGCTAGTTTGTGTACGTGTTATGAATATTGTAACTTTACTGCATAATATATGTGCTCAAGCTCGGTTATATTATTATATAATATTGACGTACAAGCTCTATATTTCACCCATCTATCGAAATCAATAGATTAAAAATTCGATGTCACAAATATTTTATCTGATGCCCAATTTCCGAAAAAAATGTGACGTCAAAATTTGGCAATATTCGCAAACGCGTTTGAAAATGTGTAGAAGAACGGGAAAAGATTTTATGATTTTATGAACGGGAGTACATTTTATGAAAAAATTAAAAGTGGGGTTGGCCGAAAAAATACACTGACAATAATTACAATGAAAAATATGTGTGCAAAATGCTCTCAGAATCTTACGCTATAATTCATTTCTAAATTTTAACTACTACGTCCGAAGAGAGGAAGAGAGGGGACTATCAAATTGCTTTCAAGATTTCTTTTTCGCTTGCACGAAATCGAGACGGATAATTCGTTAAAACTTCATTAAAATTGAAAAATTATAAAGACCGGTAATCAAGAAGGACTTCTTTTCATGCCGAACTAAAATTATGTTTGGCCAACAGCAAATAATCGTTCCATAGATAGACTATTGTGGATATACTAACCTTATCCATAATTTTGGAGAAGCTTCTTTTTATTTATTAGGAATTCATTTCTTCGATACCAAATACTGGGTGAAAATCTCATTTTAAGATGACCAAATATTAATTTTCTGATAAACCAAAATTAGTTTTCAAAAAGTTAAATTTTGTATTCCGATTCTTTTTTAAATATGTACTACATATACTATATATATTGAATTTCCTGAAGTTTAAAAATTCTGTTGCTTGTGGGAAAATAAATACAACATTAAGTAAACTTTAAATGGATGGATAATTTACATGTACAAAATTTCGAGAAATGTCGATAATATGGAAAATCGGGAATTGTTGGTAAATGGTTCTCGTTTAGGGTTGAACAATTACTCGTACTTGGGACTCAACTCTAATACTCGCCAAGTTGAAATGTTAATAGAAAATTTATAAATTTTAATAGAATACCTTTAAATTTTAAAATATATGTATTTTTAATGTTCTTCCGTCAAAAATGGAGCTCTCCAAGAACAAATCAAAACGGATCAAGGTCATAATCTCGAGTGAATTTTAAATTGTAAAAGTTGTTTGAGGTCCTCGGCCAATAAATCAAGTTTTTAAAACTAGAATAATTCATCTATGAAGCTTTAGTTGAGCTAAACTGCTCATGCATCCTTGATAGTATCGATTTTAACGAGCTCGACGATATCCAGAATTCGCTTGAACCTGCAAAATTAGCTGAAGTTTGAAACGATAAGACTCTGCATGAATGAATGCAAATTTGTGCCAAAATAAATTAACTACAATTTGTACCTAGTAAACAGGCTTAAGATTTAAGAGCACAATTTTTTAAATTAATTTTGCAAAAAGAAGTGAAAAATGAATTGTTTTGTAAGAACGAATAGTAGTTGAAAATCAAAAAGTTTTGACAATTGAGGAGGAGTTAGATTTAATATTTAAAAAAGCGGAAGAACCTTCAAAAGAACTTCCGGAAGTTAATAATTAAACCAAGAATTCTTGCTTTTCAGATATACTGAAAAACGAGTAAGTAATCTTGAAGATCTGTACAACGAAGTTTCTACTGAGAATTCTACCTCTACTGCAAGTGAAAGAATCTATTCGATTCTTGTAAATATTTAAACTATACAATTAGATTGAAGAAGCCTACTAGCAGCCGAATCCTCTCATTTCGTTAATGCTTTTAAAATACTATTTTTATTCATAAAAGCCAAAAATGCAAGGAAGTCAAATTAAAAAGTCTTCGAAATAAGGATTTAACAATTATTATTAAAAAAAAAACTAATATCTTTACCTCAAGGATCGATAATAAATAAATATATATTTTTTCATTTAGATTCGGAATCGATTCGGATTCGGCGAGTCTGCAAAATTTGAACTCGGGCTCGCCGAGTCCTGAAAACCCTACTTTTCAGAAACCCTATCCTCTTTAGAAATGGCTGCTATAATTTACCCTCCTCGAGGGTAATACTTTGAAATTCTCCAATTTTAAAAAAATTTTCAAAAATTGTCTCGATATTTGAAAACACAGTAGGTAGACCGTACTGTTTTATTTATTTATAGTTATTAAAAATGACAGTTAATATGTACGTTGATTTGCCGATCACGTACTCTGGAATCAAATTAATTTGATTTCAACGCAATTTTACAACTCACAGTGCGCTCTGCTGGTCGAAATTTATCAATTGTTTTTCTTAAATAACAATAATATTCAATTCCCATTAACAATATCAAGCGCAACGGTACGTGGGAAATGATCGCACGATGTGCGTTGTAAAATTGCGCTCTAATTTTTGTTAAAAACCGTACCGTAAGCAGTCATTTTGAAACATAATTATATATACAACTTTCTCAGTTATTATATTTTAATCATTTAAAATAGAGTTTTTTCAAAATAATTATTAAACGGTGGCATCTATGGAAAAAATATCTAAAATAAACTTCAAGATGACTAAATTTCAAATGTTTTTTGTATAAACACTTTTGTTGAAAATCTAATATTTTACGAGGTACAGCGGTGGAAAAATAAGAATTTTTTTAAAATTCGTGAAACATGCAACATTTTAATTTTAATTTTTATTATTTCAGGTTTTACTTTACCCAACTTTTGCATATAAGAATAGGCCACTTATTAAATGAAAATATTCACCGAGATACAAAACACTTTTTTTACCTTTTATTTTGTTCGTTAGAATGCCTACATTCAGTTATATCTCTATTCAAAAATCTATTTCACGAATAGAAAGAAAGTTATAGGTACGCAAAAATTTTTTCAAAAATGTCTCTATTTTTTTACTTCCGTTTTCATTGTTTATCTAGCCTGTATAATCACAAAAAAAAATTTGTTTGCTCCTGGCCAATGAGAAATTTTATTTTCAAATTCCTTTTAAAACCTCTATCTCTAGGCAATAGCCTATAGTTTAAACTACTTTTTGAGAAACAGCCTAAATAAGTTTTTTATCATTGCATAACATGGGAAACCCACACAATACTCATTTGAGTAAAAATTGTGTAAGGGAGATAGAGTAATTTGCACTCAAAAATTACAAACAAAAATAGATTTTTATTTTTAATGTTTATTTAGACATATTAGACATACAAAGAAAGGGTTTTTATAAAAAATGTTTGGAATATTGTCTTCTTTAAGTTTATTTTATTTATTTTTTTCATTGGATTAACCGTTTAAGAATTATTTTGAAAACCCCCTTTTTTGTACCTCTCATCCAAGATGGCGGCACTTATCCACCCCAAAGTCGAAAATTTGCATTTTCCATCAGATCACTAACTATAAAAACATATATTAAAATCGTTTCTATCACTTTGGTAGGGTCAACAAAATCCCTACTGACTGGATTATTAGGATATTTTGAGGAGTGTAAAGAGTGTAAAAACAAGAGTAGTAGGTAATATATACACCTAATTTGTTCGAAAGTATTTCCCTGAAGAATATTTTTTTATTGTCTGGAAATAGTAAAGTTTGCCAGGATTGGAGATAGGACATTTACACTTCAATTTCAATGAGAACAAAAGAGTTCATTCGACATTTTAATATTTTCCGTATTAAATATTCGTATGGTGGTGATACCTGAAATTTTTTTAATATTTCCCTTAGTCTGTTTATCGAGAAAAATCCCTTAATAATTAATTATATTCCAATCCTCTAATAATTTATTACGAAATCACAATATTCGCAAGGGATTTACATCCCCTTTTTAATTACTTTCATCATCCGCCATCAATTGTTATTATTATAAATTTGAGTAAATATAATGTACAATTATACAAACATGTAGAAATAACGCATCGCTGATTATAAACCATTGGCAGAGAAAATTACATTTAATAGGATAATTAAAATGCAACAAAAATGATATAATTATGTATCTGAATCACAAAAGAAAAGAATAAATGACAGTTGTAATTGCTACAAAACTTTTGAATTTTATTTAGATAGTCCTGCCATAAATACTTTGTTCTTAAATAAATGGAATAAAATCTATATAAAAGGTTTTAAAATTTTTTAATTTTATCTGTTATCAAGTTAGGTGAATCATAATATAAATCTATTTTTGTGTTCTAATTACTATCATTATAGGAATCAATTTATAGTACGGCTATTTTAAATTCTTTTGATGAAAAATGCAATAAAATATAAAAACAAATTTTCAGTCACACATATTACGAATAATGAATAACTTGTACAAAAAAAAAATTGTGACAGATGTGACCCAACATTTTACCATAAGTGGTTTTGTGGTGGATTAACAATTAGCATCTTTATAAGTAGTATAATAATTAAGTTATATTCTTATAAAGAAAAAGTCTATTCGTACAATTAATGTAGGTAGGGGGTTAGAATATTGCTCCTAGTAATTACGATGATTATATACATATAATGCTCGTAATCTGAATTATAATTTTGTATGAAATGATTTGTGTTCATGGATGGGTATAATTGCAATTAATAAAGTAATTTATTATTATAGAAAAATTATTTAAAAAAAAGACTTCAATATAAGTCTGACCGGGGTAATATAAAACAACTCTACAAAATATGAAAAGTTGTATAACTTTCTTACTATCAAGAATCCTTGCACAATAATGATTATGCCTATGTTAACAATATTCCTTTTGTAAAAATTCATATCCCCAATTGTAATGCAATTATACAATAATAATAATTTATACATACGTATTATACGAATAGACCAACCTTTCGCTAACTTTTTACTTTAACTGTATTTCGAATAATAATTATAATTCTACCCGCCCCATATTTTCAAATGAAAAAAGGAAAAACTGAAATATTGGCTCTGTTCTCTGACAGAATAATTTTTGCATTATTAGAGCAATGAGAGGGTTTTATATTAGAATTGTAAGAAGGGTCATTATTGTATGTAATAAGTGAAAGAGGCTTTTATTATATTATTTTTTTTATATATTTCAAATATATAATAAAATTCCCATCTTAATAATTATACACAATAATTTTATTTTTCCCTTTTAATTTTCCATTACGGGTAAAATTCGTCGAATTAATTTTTGTAATTAATGAATTTCAGTCCAATTGAACACAATTAACGATCCCTTTTTTTAATTGTATTTTGTACGTCTGTAATAATGGGATATTATATTAATGTAAGCAGGGGTGCGACACAACATTTATAATTAGGGCTATGGGACCAGCACAAAATAGCATTTACCTTTCATAAATTATATGAGTTTTTTCCAATAACCAATAATTTTAATCGGATTGATTATTGTCATTATTGATTTCATTTTTTATAAATTATTTTTATGAATTATGTTGTCCGGAATTATTTAGGGCACACAGAGCTTCTAAAAGATGTTTTTAACTAAATTTTACTGTATCCTTAATGATATCCTTAAGAATGTTTTATCAAATTATGAAATTGAACGTTATAAATTGTAAATACAATACTTTTCTATCATACGGTTAATTCAATCTGAGCTCAACCAAAGAAAACCCGCAATTTTGATCTTACTGCTTAGAGGTTAATGTTTGTAGTTACAAATATATTATTTGATCCATTTAATCGAAAATGGGGTCAAAATAACTTATATTTAATTGTGGAATATTATTATCCGAGAGATAATTACTCGCCAATCAGACAAACTGCTCTTTTTTTTATCCTAATAGTATTGAAATCTGTATGACATTATGAAAGATATTCCGTAAATGTTGAGCAATTTCACTAACTTTTCAACTACAAATTAAAAACGTAACTGTTTATAGTTGCCATACAATGTTGCACATCCCTGAAGATACATATATTTCTTGTATGATAATATGAAATATAAAAAGTAAGCGTTGACTGTAATTAAGAGTAAGACATGAGCCGTAGTAATAATAATATAGAAAACGCTGTGATAATAACGTTATATTTCATTTCCTATCATTCGGGGTAAATGGGAGCGTTAACTATTTGAAAATGACAGGTTGTCCCGAATTTTATCGAACTAATATTATGTTTTTATGTATGTAAGGTTGTATTTACACTTCTGATTTTCAAAACAGGAGAATATCCCTCGAATACTGAAGCTGTTAAATTATATTATAAAATATAATTCATTTATATGCAATATGAATTATTTTCTCATCGGTACAATTTATAATTTTTTTAAATTGATTTTTATTATTTGTAATATTAAGAATTTATTGGATGCATTAATGTATATTTTACTTCCGATTGACAAACCTTCATTAGATCACACGCAGACTTCATTCTACTTAAATCATCCTATAACCCATTCTCATTGTACAAATCACTCTTAATATAATAGCATTTTAGGATGTCTAATGGCATTGAAAGACGTCATGTTGCGTTTTTTATTATTGACTGCTGATGGTATTAGAACATCATTTATATTTTATATATAAGTATGGATACAAGTCTATATACAAAATGGGTATATTGTATTTTATTATACAATATTATATAATGTTAAATTAAACGGCAATGAGCATTTAAATAAGAAAAAAAAAATGAAGGAAAATTTTAACTCCCCTTTGAGGGTTAAGTGATGATGTCAATTGAATGTACGTTGTAATTAATAAGGAAAATTATTAATAAATTATCGGTTGATTGTTAAAAATTTGTATAAATCAATCTTCAACAATTTTGATGGAAGTTACATTTTAATGCCAACCATGTTTTCGTTTGTGAACATGGACTTTGGAACAGACTAGACTATTCAAAAATTTTAAATTAATTTATCCAGATTCACATTTCAATGAAAATTCGAGACGTTTTAAAAAATTTCAAATTTTATAAAGTGTTTACATATAATTCAATTATCGAATAATAAATATTCTGAAAATTCGGAATTTTCGAATATTTCATAGTTTTCCTATTTTAAGAAAATTTGGAGATTTGAATCTGAATCTATAAACTCCATTTAGTCGTAACTAAACCCAAAATAGTGTGGTAAAGAACCCTATTACAATTAGATATAGTAAATAGTGTTTTCATTGCTCGCCTTATCTAATTTCCCGTGCCATTTCTCACTTTTTCCGGACCCTTCCCGACCATTTTACCTTCACTTATAATGATTATTATTATTATATATTTATTTATTTAATAATGTTTATTATTATATAAATTTATTACTTTTATTTTCATAACAGAATTGAAATATTTCGGTATTTTTAGGTATACTTGCATACAGCAATTCCATACGAAAATTACACCCTCTGGTCCCGACCCCTTTCGATTTCGATAAAAGTCTCAGAATGTTAGGGTTGAAAAAATAATCCACACGTATTTTTTGGTTTTCTAATATAATATATCAGGATTTGCGTCTTGTTCTCCTAAACGACTCATTTGATTTTCTTGTGCGATATATCAAATGAATGGTATTGAACGGAGGATTTCGGAAATATTGTTAACAAAATTTGTATTATTAAAAAATATTTCTTATCAAAAATGTAGATTTTTTAGTTTTTTCAATTTTTCACCGTACGTATCGAATATTTTTTCAGCCCTAACAATTTTGAAACTTTATCGAAATCGTGAAGGGTCGGGACAAAAACACCTTTTTTTTGTAAGTTTCATATGGAATTGGTGCATACATACAATATTCGAAAGACATAATGACATGGTTCTAACTAGAAATGAGTTGCTGTTGCTGGAATTAGCAACCTGTTAATATGTGGGTATTAATCAAAGTTAGCAGTTGTTAGCAGCTAAGGATTTCTGAAAATATGTAACAGGTTTGAAATTAGCAGTTATAGTTTTGAATTCAATGTGTGAAAAGTTTTCGCATGGGCAAAGTTTGGATTAACTCGGTTTTGACTAACGTCAAT
>JANTOP010005685.1:0-16900 GCA_027564815.1 Symmerus nobilis
CATTTTTTCTACAGGAAATTTAAAAAAACATGTTTACAGAAAATTTTTTTCTAAAGGAATTTTTTTTTTATATTTCTTCTACAGAATTTTTTTTATTTTTTCTGCAGAAATTTCTCCTGCAGGAATTTGTTTTTATTTTCTTTTTACAGGAAATTTATAAAAGTAATTTTCCTACAGGAAATTATATTTCGAGGAATTATTTTTTCTACTTATCGAATTTATTAATAAAATTTTCTGCAGGAATTTCTTTTTAATTTTCCTTCTACAGGAAATTTATGAAAGTAATTTTTCTACAGGAAATTTTCTTTCTACAGGATTTTTTTTTTAATTTTGCATCTACAGGAATTTTTTTTCTACAGGAAATTTATAAAAGTAATTTCGCTACAGGAAATTTTATTTCGAGGAATTTTTTTCTACAGGAAATTTGTGAAAGTAATTTTTCTACAGGAAATTTTCTTTCTACAGAATTATTTATCTACAGGACATTTATTAAAGCACATTTTCTACAGGAAAGTTTCTTTCTACAAGAATATTGTTTAAAAAAAAATCTGCAGATATTTTTTTCCTACAGGAAATTGTTTAAATCACATTTTGCTCTACAAGAAACTTTTTTTTCAACAATTTTTTTTCTACAGAAACTTGTTTTCTTAATTCTTCTGTATGAAATTTTTTTCTGCAGGAAATATAAAAAAACCCTTTTTTCCAACAGGATTTTTTTTTTATTTTTCTTCTGCCGAATTTTTCTGCAGTAAATTTTTTTTTCTACAGGAAATTTTCGTCCTACATGAGTTCCTATTAAAAAAATTGTCTACAGAATAATAAATAAATAAATGTTCCAAAAATTATTTTATTTCTTAAAAATTATTTTAAAAATACAACTTGTTAGATAACCCCTTAATGTTTCTATATTATCAGCTCGAATGAGTCATCCCCTAAATGGATCGGAAATGAAATTACTAAATTTTAAATGTTCCAGGAAATCAGAGACATTTCTTTGAAAATTTACAATTTTAAACTTACGTCCTACATATATGACCCACCAAAATTCGAGGGTTGATTTTTCCAAAATTTTGAAAAATAACTTTTTCCATTATTTATTTTGAAACAATTTTGCGTTATTATATTTTCCCCGTGGGGAAGAAAATTATTAGAAAATTTCGTATTTCTTAAGAACGGTACCGGAATATGGGAAAAATTTACACGGAAATCATTGATTTTCGATTTAAAAAAATCTTAGATTTCGACGATATTTTAAAAATATAAGTTATTAAATAACCCCTTAAGATTTTTATTTTATTAGCTTTATTAGGTCAATCCGTAAATGATTCCGAACTGAAATTTTTAAATTTTTAATTTCCAAGGAAATTATACGTGATTTCTTGAAGAGTGACACTTTACAAATTTCGTCCCACATAAACCCCCACCAAAATTTGGGCGTTGATTTTTTTTTTAATTTTGAAATATCAGTTTGTTCATTATTCATTTTAAAACAATACTGCGTCATTACATATTTTACTTCCCGAAGAAAGTTTCTCGGAAATTCGGTATTGGTTCAGACCGATGATATGAAAAATTATTAAAATCTTAGAAGACGATCTTGACGTCATTTTAAAAATATAACTTGTTAACTAACCCCTTAAGGTTTATAGATCATTAGATTTATTAGGACATTCCCTAAACCAATGATGGCGAACCTTTTTGAGAAGTGGGTCAAATTTTGTTAATTTTTTTTTAGTATTAGTTCGTTGGTCCCTTAACAAAATGTTACAATCTTTATCCCAGAAAGTGCCTAACATTCAATATAAGCAATAACTGGCAGCCCGTGTAGTAGATTTCCTAAAAATTAGATAGAATTATATACAATTACATTTAATGTTAAACTTTCTAAGAGCTTTCGAGCTTTTTGAAGCTTAATTTTGATACAATTTCAAATTTCGTAAATGGACCGTTATCTGGATAGGAAATAGGTTTTGAAAAGAAAATGTTAAGTTCGAAACTTGAGCTTACAATGGTTTGATGAAGCTTTTGATGAAAATTTCGTTCTTTATTTAAATTTAGTGAATCTTGTATAACTTTTCACCGACTATTTCTAGACGTTATTTACTTTATTCTATTAAATTTTCGATTTGGCGACAATCTTTGATATTATAGGCTTTTTTACAGCCAAAATTCGGGAGAATTTAGAGAAAAAGTTATTGAAATTGTTAAAATTCCGAAAAGTCGATTCAAAATCGGGAGAAGTAAAGAATAGGCAGGAAAAAGTCGTCAAAACATAATAAATTAATTTAATGTAAAAACGATATCAAAATGAATTAATTTAAATCATAAATGTGAAGCTTTATTAGAGTTATAAATTTCTCACAGAGCTTTTTCCCGAAAATTTTACATTACATTTAAATTTAACTAATTTAATGAAAAATTGGTTTCGGGAATGAAAAAAAAATGGAATTTTAAGTAAAAGCTTCCGATAAGCACTTTGAAATTGTGTAGAGCTTTTATCAGAAAATTTGAGATTTCGTTACCATCAATTTACTGAAATAAAAAATCGATTTCAAAACGTATTTATTTGTATCAGAAATGTAAAGCTTTCTTGGAGATTTTAATTTACCACAGAGCTTTTTAACGAAAGTTTCCAATTTCATTGAAATTTATTTAGTAGGAGATAAAATAGGTTTAATATTGACAAAAATATATTAATATTTTTATTAAAAGCTTTGGATAAGCTTTTGGAAGTTTCTTATTGCTTTTTTCAGACAATTTTAAATTTCATGAAATTATTGCGATAAGAAATATATTTTCAAACGAATAACTTTAAAGCCGAATTTTAAAGCTTAGCGGTTTTGATTTCATCACAAAGCTTTTAAACGAAAATTTCGGAATTCATTTAAATTTAATTTTTGGAATAATTCCATTCCGACGTAATTAATACATATTTTAAAATGATTATGATTTAAGACGAGCTTTTGTAACTCTCTTAAAGCTTTTTTCAGAAAGTTTTAAATTTCAATGACCGAAAACCGAAATTTAAAACTTTCTTAGCGCACAAAAATTACCCCCTCCTTTCTTAGCCTCGATATTTGAAGTTATTTTTAAAATACAATTTGTAGATGATTCTTAATGGTTTCTGTATTCAGACGTCGTTCCACGCCAAAGTGAACAAAAAAAGGTGATTTTTGCCCCGACCCCTTTCGATTTGTTCGTCTTCGAAAACACATTTAAATGTGAAATCACTCGACCCCACGTACTATTTAAAATTTTTAATCACCTCTCTCCCCCTACTCCCCGCGGGGGTCAGGATGAGGGTTTAATGAATTAATAGATTAAAAGAATTGAGGGAATTAAATCCCTCAAATAAGTGAATGGATATTATGTGAGGGAAGCGAAAGTATAAAAATTATTTCTCAAAAACCACCCCGTCTGCCAGGCTCAATTTTTGATATAATATGTATTAAGATCGGAGCTTTGAAAAAAAAAATATTTTGGAGGGGGAGGGGGTATAACTTTATCGGAGGGGGTAAAAAATTGAAAAAACTGACAAATCCGATTTTTTAATTAAGAAATTTTTTTTTACAAATTTTTTTAATAATACTTTCGAAATGCCCCATTCAATACCGTTCATTTGATATATCACACAAGAAAATCGAATAATCCGTTTAGGAGTTATCAGCGTTGGAACAAGACGCAAATCCCGATATTTTATCAAAAATATATGACACTTTCAGGTACCCTGTATTCGTAACTGTAAGTCGGATGGCGAAACAACAAAAATGTATCGAATATTATTTCGTTGAAAAGCTGTATTACTAGATTACTTACAGTGGCGTGCAGTTGAATGCGCAGAAGGCGCAGAGCACACCTAAAATTATTTTATTTAATAACTTTGTCAAATCAAATTCAGTTCTAAATTTACAAGCATACTTTGAGCTTACAGTCGATTGAGAAATGAACGAAAATCTCATATTTTAACTAAATTTAATGAATCAAATAAAAATTAGATCCAAATTATATAAAATGACAATTTAATTCTAAGCTTTCAATAAGCTTACGAGATTTTAAAACTTCACTTTGGAAAAAGTTGAAACATCTTAAAGGGCCCGCTATCGGGATGGAAAATAAATTTTTATACGCAAGAAATTTAGATCGAAAGTTAGAGCTTTCGTCGAGCTTTTAATAGTGCGGATAAGCTTTCTGTTAAAAAAGAATATTTAATTTAATTTTAATAATTGGGATAAAAGTTCGATTCCAATTTATACAAAAAGACATTTTTATTTTAAGATTTCGATGAGCTTTCGAGATTTTCTGAGCTTTTTTTGGGAAAATTTGAAATTTTGTTAAAGGATCGCTATCTGTATTGAAAATAAATTTTATACCGTAAAAAATAAGGTTTGGATAATAAAGCTTTCTGGGAGCTTTTAAGTTTTTGCAGAGCTTTTGTGAGAAAAGTTTAGTTTTGATATTTTTGTATTTTTTCTCAACTAATTTATAAACTTCTTGCGTCATTACATTTTTTTGGATTCGAAGAAAATAATCCGGGAAAATTCGGATCAAATGTGCTAGCCGAGCTAAACTTTTCCGAAATAATTAATTTTCTAATTTTGACCTAACTGTCAAAGCAACTTTCTGTGCTTTTACATTTTTTGCGCCCCAGGCAAATATAAAATTTTGCACACCTTATGAACATGTTGACCGCACGCCACTTATGCTATACCCTCCTAAGTTAATCCTAACTGAATTTTTAAAATTTAAAATTTTCCCGAAAATTATAGAAATATTTTTGAAAAATGGGAGTTTACTAATTTTGTTCCACCAAAATTCGGGGGGTTCATTTTTCCAAAATTTAAAGAAATAGATTTTTTCATTATTTATTTGGGAACAATTCTGCATCATTACATTTTTTCCGTGCCGAAAAAATTTTTTCAAAAATTCAAGTTTTGTTTAGGGCAGTCCAAAAAATTTGAAAATTGCAGACAAATCGATGATTTTAAGAAAAACTTATTAAAATTTTATTTTAAAATATAATTCTATTTTATTTTGAAATAGCTACGACAGTATAATGAAATTTCTTACCATTTACGAAACTTTCGTAAATATTAGCATTTAAAATAAATAATAGAAAAAAGATGTTTAACGATTCGATTTTTCTGGGATGCATATGATTGAGATAAATGGTCCCGTTCCTTATATATTGGGCAACCTAAGGAAAATTTTAGAAAAGTCGAGAAATAGGGGTAGGAATAAGCCGAAAATTCACCCTGGTTTTTATTTTTTTAAATTTTTTTTTTTTATTATTTAATTGAAAATACATAAAATTATTTCAAAAATACTTAAAATTAATTTCAATTCATAAATTGTTTTCAGCCCAGATCATACATTTTGAATGGCCTGTTTTGTATATTCAGGACCTCCTTGCTCTCTCGGTAACCTTAAATTATTACAAAAATAAAAGGATCTGCCATAAGTGACTTCCTGTAATTATAGAAAAAATATGCTACAAATAGCCAGCAGAAGCGTTTACAAGAAATTGTTTCTTCTCTCTTTATCATAATTTTTTTATTCACTTTTCTTTATGTAAATCTACTAGAAAATAAACGCACAGATGGGTGACAAAAAATGCATAAATGCATTTTACAAAGTGAAGAAAAATGCATAATAATTCACCAGACAAGGCGGTATGTAGGTTGAATGTTGTATTTCTATCTTACGACCTTTTGTACGTACGGTACGGATATTTTTTTTGTTGTCCAACGTTTCTCATCGAAATTCCGTAAACTTAACTCAATAGAAATGATTTATGTGCAACTGCATTTTTAATTTGTTTAATTAATACCGCACATACAATGAGTGCATATTAACATGCAATTGTTAGAAATATTCGTTGATTGTTTATTTTAAATATTGACTTATCGCTTAATGATATAATTACTGGACAATTGTAATAGAAATATATTTATTAACTCTTTGATGATCGTAATATTACGATCATGCTAATAGAACCAGTAAACTTTATGGGCACCCCTTCCTTCTTAAAACCTATCTGTACCAATCATTATTAACTATTTAATATTTTTTGGCTTCCTTTTAGTCAACATAATTTTAATTACATGTCAATTTCTTGCCTAATGATCATTAGACATGTTGCCAAAATTAGATGCAAAATGCATGTCAGACGGGAAATGTATACACAGGTGTCTCTTACTTGTGCATACGCACCGTGATTCACAAATTTTCGAGACAATAAATATTGTCTTAGTTTGACCGTGAATACGGTCATTTCCTCGACCCAATCCCAAGAAAGAGGTGTAATGTCCTGAAAAAAATTCCAAGGATTTCTAACAGACCTTCATACCCATTTTCTATCCATCAATTCAATGGAAAATAGTAATTCTTTGAATTATATAAACTAACAGTGTTGCCAAAATATTTCTATATATCTAGATCTATAAATGATACCCAAAAACAGAGAAATGTTTGGTGACCCTAAATAAAAAGAAAAATGTGTGGTTTAGGCTTCTTATGTCATGAAGGTGGCAAGAATGACTCTACCAGAACAGATATGTTGGTAGAAACCAGTCAGTAATCTCATGTAAAACTTATATCTTCAAAATGAATGAATATAAATTTTTAAAATGCATTATTTCATTTCAAAAGATCGTAAACTGACACTTATTTGTTTTTTCCTCATCCCTCGTTCCCCATATTCATTTTCTTTTTCTTTTTCTTGACATTCTACTTTTTAACTGAACTTTCTATTCAATTAAAGGGATTATATATTAGGATGGGTCGATTGTAGTGGCGTGCAGTCTGAAACGCTGTAGGCGCAGAGCACGCCCAACTGAAATTATTTTATTTAATAACTTTTGTGCTTTTAATGTGCTTTCAATGAGCTTTCGAGATTTTTTCGAGAAAAATTAAATTCATAAAACGACCGATCTGGATAGAAAATAGATTTTAAAACGCTAAAATGAAGTTCTGAACTTTAAGCTTTAAGCTTACAATGGGTTGATAAAGTTTTTAACGAGAATTTCATATTTTATCTAAATTTAATCAATCAAATGAAAATTAGATTCTAAATTATATAAAATTATATTTTAATTTTAAGCTTTCAATGAACTTTCGAAATTTTTTGAGCTTTTTTTTTGGGAAAATTTGAAATGTTGGTAAGGGATCGTTATCTGGATTAAGCTAACCGATTAAGCTAAGTTATCGGGGGTAAGCTAACCGAGAACCGAGATTAAATAACCGAGAAATCCAGATCAAATGTCAACATGTCCGATATTCAAATTTCTCTGTGCGAGCCTTTACGAATTTCTCATATTTCTAATATAAATTTCAACTTTTCCAAAATATTTAATTTTTATATTTTTACCTAACTGTCAAAGCAAGCATTTTCCGGCCCAGGAAAATATAAAATTCTTCAAATCTTATGGAGATATTGGCCGCACGCCACTCTTCTATAATATGGACGGGTTTCTTCCATACATTTTTCTATTAGGGACATTTAATTATTCGGAATTGGTCTGAAAATATTGGGTAAAATCAGGATAAAAGTCATTATAGTCGAAAATAGTCAGGGAAAGTCAAAAGGAAATTAGGAAAAGTAGGAGAAAATAATTGGCAAAAGTTAGAGAGACTTCATGAAGTCTGAAAATATCAACTTTTCCGGACTTCTTCAGACTTTTTTCTTACTTCTTTTAAACTAAAGTAACAGAACTGCTTTCTAACGATTTTCTCTGAACTCTTCACAATTTTAACCGATTTTCTCCCTAGCTGATGTGCCAATTTTCTATTTTCTTATAGAATCAGGGGGTGGATATTTTTCTTCTATCAGGCAAGAATGAGGGTAACTAAAAATTAATTTGTGGATTTTGGAAAAAAAAATTTCTGAGCGAGTTATGAGTTTATGAAAATAAATTACTAATTTTCTATTACAACCACCCACCAACATTTTTTTCCGACTAATTCTCGCATTTTTCTGATTATGTTTTCCAATTTTCCCAACAAGGTGCTTAAATGTATCTGATTTTGTTAATATCACTGCTGTTCCCAACATTTTCCTGATTTTCCAAAATATTTTTCTCGGAACTATCCCAAGAATTTTTCATATTTTTCTAGACTTTTTTATCCAAATTTTATTGACCCAACATTTTACTAATTTTTCCTAAATTTCTCAGTCTTCTTCCCGACTGGTATCGGCCTTTCTCAACTTTCTCAATTTTTTCCGGATATTTTCGATTCTTTTTTCTAATTTTTGCAGGCTTTTTTGTGATTTCGCCCAACCGTGGAAAATTTCACGAGCCAACTATTATTTCTGAGCTTTTACCTGAGTACCTGTTTTCAAATTTTGCATGGCTTCTCGCAACTATTTCAAACGTCGGAATTCGATGAATTTTCTGGAATTTTCCTATATATTTCATCAGCTTTTCCCTTAATATTTTCTAATAATTTACAGACTTCTCGATTTTCTCGACATTATTGTGTCATTTTAAGACCCCACGACTTTCCCCAAGATTTTACCCATATTTTTCTCCTTCTCTTTTTTCCAATTTTCACCGAATTTGCCTGTTATTTTAGGGGCTTTTCTCTATGCTTTCCTAGATTTTTCCCGAGTTCCCCTGACCTATTCTGAACTTATGGGATTTTTCACCCGAACGTGTTAGGCTCAGTGGCGTGCAGTCTAATGCGCAGAAGGTGCAGAGCACACCTGAAATATCGACAAAATCGTAACCAATTTTTATTGCTGCAAATTGCTAACTCAAATTATTTTTTTTTAAATGAATTACTCTACTAATTTTTTTTATCTAGAAAAGTCCCGAAATCTGGCCTATGATCCACCTATCTGGGGATTCTTTCGATCAATGAAAGATATGTGGTACTTGAAGTCCTATTTTCTAGAATCTATACTCCCTATCGACGTGGTGGTATCGTATCGGATAAGAGTTTATACGCTTTGAAATTTAGTTTCCATCCTAATAATTTCAAATCAGTGAAATTGAAGATTTTCTGCAAGAGCTTTAAGAAAGTTCCAAAAGCATATCGAAAGCATTTAATTAAAATATTATTTTAGGCTGTACGGAGTCCAATTTCTCTCCCAATAATTAAACGTAAATAAAATCTGAAATTTTCGTTAAAAAGTTCCTTGAGCTTATCTCTTGAGCTGAATCAAAATTAGATTTCAAATTATATAAAATGACATTTTAATTTTAAGCTTTCAAGGAGCTTTCGAGATTTTTAAAGCTTTACTTTGAAAAAACATGAAATTTCGTTCTCTTGATAGAAAATAGATTTATAAACGTAGGAAATTAAGTTCGAAACTTAGAGCTTTCATAATAGTTTAGATAAGCTTTCAGCGGAAATTCCATATTTCATTTAAATTTAATGAATCGGATCAAAATACGATTCTAAGAAATTAATAATGATTCTAATATAAAATGAAATATTATTTTCAAGCTTTCAATGCGCTTTCGAGATTTTTGTAGCTTTTTTTTTGGGAAAATTCGAAATTTCGTTAAAGTATCGTTATATGGATAGAAAATCGATTTTAGAACGTAAATATAAGGTTCGGAAAATTATGCTTTCTGGGAGCTTTTTAATTTTGCGGAGCTTTTTTACGAAAAGTTTAGTTTTGATATTTTTGTATATTTCCTCAACTAATTTATAAACTTTTTGCATCAATATATTTTGTTGGATCCGAAGAAAATTGTCCCGAAATCCCGATCGAATGTCGCGGTGTCCGATATTAAAATTTCTCGGCTCGTTCCTTTACGAATTTTCGATCTTTCTTAAATAAATTTAAACTTTTCTGAAATATTTAATTCTTGCATTTTTACCTAACGGTGGAAGCAACTTTCTGCGTTTTTACATTTTTGCGGCCGAAGAAAATACTCTAGAAATGTTAAGGGATCATAAAATTCTGCACACCTTGTGGAGATATTGACCGCACGCCACTGGTCGATTGAAATATTGTTTGTATGAAAAATTTTAATATTTCAGATATCGCTTTACCGACAGGGTGCAAAAGTTGCGAAATGAAAAAACTAAATTTTTGGGGATTTTTTTTTTTTTTAATATTTCGCTTCCGGGCACCGCATCGCACTTGAAGTTTCGAGAATTACCTAAAAAATGGAAAAAATCTCTATTATCTCGGCTGCGAGAATTTTTTCAGGAATAAGTCAGGAGTAGAAAGTTGTAGACAATTAAATTTTAAGGCAGGAAAATAAAACTCTGAAAATTTTCATTAAGATCGTACACAGAAAAAAATAAATTTCCGTTGCACTGCAGATTTTCAGATTTTAGACGAAATATCCCTCAATAAGTCGGTTGGAACATTTTTTACAAGGATATGATATATTAGAGAGTTATAGGAAATTAAATTCTAAGATAGAAAAATATGATTTGAAAATTTTTTAAATAATCATACTGAATCTGATATCTGAAATTTCCAAAATCGACCCATCCTATTATATATACAATAATGGCATCGAGAATTCTGATGATTCCTTTTAGAAAATGTTTTACATCAAGCGGGGAGAATTATTTTGGTCAGCGATGTGCCTACTTTGTTTCTTTTGAAACTTTTCTATCTATATTTAAACTGACAGATAATTTCATAGGAAAATTTATATATAGAACATGTAACCGCATATGTTGCGAATATTGTATGAGTTATCTAACATGTTAAAGCGAGTTCTAATGAGAAACAAGAAATTAAATTAAATTAAATTAAATCTACCACAGAAGTAAGAATAAAGAATTCAAAATTTTAATATAAATTTTGATTCACTTTGACATTTCAAATTTTGATTTTAATGAAATTAAATTAACACAAATATGTGTTTCCATAAATCAAATGAAAGTGATACAGGGATGGGTAGTAATAATATCCCGGAAAACTTTTTAAGCTACCCCATAAATCAAGAAATTAAGGAAATGATTAAGAAACTGGCGGCATATAGTAAATGCTCTGTATAAATTACTTAATACTACGAAAGAAATAAATAATTTTTTTTTTAATTTCGCTCATTAAACTTTTCAATAGATTATAATTTAAAATGATTTAATATGTTTTTACTTCATGTTAAATGGAGTGATAACAATTTAAATTTTCATACTCGACATTTTACCCAGAAAAACTTTCTGGTTCCTGAAAATACCGAGATTGAACCGAAGGAAAACTAGGAGAAAGGAATGTAACCTCAGGGCATAAAATTGAGAAATAAATTAAGAAAATTTAGTCCGGAAATCATAAAAATTAAATTAAATTTTCTCAAGATTTAAAAAATTAAATTAATTAAATCAGGAAAATTCGGAAAAAATATTCAAATATTAAAAATAATTTAAAAACAATTAATTTTGAGAAAATATCCCAACAAGAACGAAATTATTTGGATATTTTTGAACAAAATTCAACCGACATTTCGATTTTTGAAAATATTCTAAATATATTAGCTGTGAAGTTTTTAAAAAAATTTGTTTTACGATTTCTTCACTGAACCCTTTATTTTAATTCCACTTAACGAGATTTTCCGATTCCGTAATGAAATTTCCCGGAAAATTAGGTTTTTCAAGAAACTGTTCGGAAATTCTATAAAATCGAAGACACAACAAGAAAGTATGAAAACGAAGGATTTTTTATAGGAATTTAAAAATATAAGTTGTGAGTAGAGTCCCTAACAATTGGATATTGGTAGATAACCTAGGTCATCCCTTATTTGAATCCAATTCGAAAATTAGATATTGGAAATTTTCTAGGAAAATTATAGCCGATTTTCTGGAGAAGAGCCCATTTTTCTAGGTGTACTCTGAATCGTCTCATATAAAATTAGTTTTGTTTTCTAAAAACAAGTTTTTTGACAATTTGAGTTCAGTACCCTTAGGTTTAATTCCGCTTAACCGAATTTCTTCATCCCATAGTAGAATTTCCCGGAAAATAATATTTTTCCTGGTGCTGTTCATAAAATCCAAGGTTATTACCAAGAAAAGCATCAGAATGATCGATTTTTTGAAAAAAAAAATTTCTCACGAAATTCATAGGCATAACTAAGATAAACCTAAACTCATTGGCAATAGGCATAACATGTCTAATGATTTTTTGAAAAAAAAATTATTTTTGCAGTTGGTCGAGTCTTCATGACATGAGCTTCAAAAATTAATAGGGGCTCCCATATTTCTGGGACTAAAGTCTTGAAATTTTTTTCCTGACTACTCGACGAGATAAACCAAAAACTATTGTAATTTGAGGGTTTTCGAAAAAAAAAATTTTGAAGTCAGTTGTGAGCTTAGAAAAATCATTCATATTTTTTTACATTCGTCAATCTGTTTCTTGTACATAATTTTCAATTTAATTTTTTTCATCAAGAAAATTTCGACCGATTTGACTAAAATTTATTTTCTGAGTACTTCATGACCGAAATGAAAATGTAATTTCAGAATTTTGTAAAAAAAAAAATTTAGCCAGCTTCTGGGATTCGTCAATCGAATTTTTGGCTATTATTTTACATAATAATTTTGAAATTTAATTTATATTAAGAAAATTTCATTCGATTTGGCTAAAAAATTTTTCCTGAGTTCTACAAGACCGAAACCAAAATGTCATTTCATGATTTTGTAAAAAAAAAAATTTTTTTTAGTCAGCTCTGAGGTTGGGAAATTTCGACAATCGAATTTTGGATATCTTTTTACATAATAATTTTGAAATTTAATTTTTATTAAGATAATTTCGTTCAATTTGGATAATAAAAATTATCCTGAGTTCTTCAAGACCGAAACTATAATTTAATTTCATGATTTTGTAAAAAAAAAAATTTTAGTCAGCTCTGAGGTTGGGAAAGTTCGACAATCGAATTTTTGGATATCTTTTTACATAATAATTTGGAAATTAAATTTTTATTAAGTAGATTTTAATCGAGTTGTGAGAAACGTCGCAGGGCGACACTAAATGTTTACAACGCTCACATGGGGCCAGGGCGCCATAGATAGGCACGACCGCCCACCACTGATTCAAATGATTGGATAATCATTTGACGTTTAAACTTAGGTTATTTAGTTTCGAATTTCTTCTTTAATTCCTGGATAATTAAATAAAGGATATTGGGGTGCCGACCTATGAATTAGCTTTATTATTACGGCAAATGCCTTGCATAATTATATAAAATTATAAACTATATTAATTATATAAAATTCATTCAAATTCTTTGGAAAATTAAATTTCTTGATTTTTGACTAGATTTTAGAAATTCAATGAGAAGTTTCTTATGTCTCCTCTCAAGAAATATTTGTAAAAATAATTTTAAAAAATCGTTCAATGCGTTTTGGCAACCAAACAAACAAACATACAGGAATTGGGATCAGAGAGACTCCATTTCGTCCAAAAAGAAAATTCCACCTTCTGTACAAGAAAGAATAAAAAACCTCGTAAAAATAGGATGATAAAAATTCCGTATTATAATGTGGGAAATGCGAATTTTAGCGATTTACGATTGGTTTTATTTTATTTTTTGGTACAATAGTCGGTCGTTTTTATAGTCTGTTTTCACCTGAAATTTTCCTATTTTTCCCATTTTCCCAAACATAAATAAGAAATCATGGGAAAGAAAATTTCGCTTAATTTAACTTAATAATTCATTCGATAAACAATTTTTTCTATTAAGTATTTTACCAAGATTTTAAAAATGATTCGAAAATTATTATCTAGGTCTTAGGAAGTTGTTTGATTAAAGTAATCAATCAATCAATCAACCAAATAATTTGAATTTAATGATTATCGTACTAACCCCCATTTATTTGAATACGAGTATACCTAACCCGTCTTTAAGGAATTAATTTTAAAATACATTTTTGGCACCTTAACGATTAAATATTTATTGATTTGTGTTCATAATGTTCAGAGTTTTTTTGGGGATTGAAGGGAAATGTTCGAACATAGATGAACTAGAACAGTATGGTCAAGAATTGTTCAGAAATCCCCAGAAATGCTTGTGCTACGATTTTCTTATTGAACCCTTAAGTTTAATTTCGCCTAATCCTACTTTCCGACCCGTTAATAAATTTTTCCGGAAATATCCATATTTAAACCGAAATAAAATCAATTTCAAAACAGATGATTTTATCAAAAAAAAAATCTGAATAAATTCCCTTTTCTAAGAGATTAGAGCCTAAGAGCTAAAAGAAATAATTTGCCGTCATTAGATTTAACAAAATTTTGAAAAAGAATTCTTCTAAGGAAACTCTTGGGAATTTAATGGATTTCTTGCAAATCGAATTTTAATATTATTTTAGTAACATTAGTTATGAAGGGAGCCCCTAACATTAAGGTGTTGTTTGGTTTAAGGTGGCTTTAACAGTTAGGTAAAAATACAATAATGCGATATTTCGGAAAAGTTGAAATTTATCTAAGAAAAATCAGAAATTCGTAAAGGTTCGCACCAAGAAATTTGAATATAGGACATCCCGACATTTGATCCGGATTTCCCGATCATTTTCTTCGGACCGAATAAAATGTATTGACTTAGGAAGTTTTTGCATTAGTTTAGGAATAATACCAAAATATCAAAAATAAATTTTTGGTACAAAAGCTCTGCAAAAATGTAAAAGCTCCTTGAAAGCTTTATTTCCCGACCCCAATTTTTTACGACATAAAATCTATTTTCTATCCATATAACGATCCTTTAGCCAAATTTAAAATTTTCCCAACAAAGCTTCAAAAATCTCGAAAGCTCATTGAAAGCTTAAAATCATAATGTGTCTTTATATAAATTGGAATCAAACTTTTATCCCATTTATGAAATTTAAAGGAATAATGGAATTTCGAATGGAATAATGGAATCGAAACTATTGAAAGCGCAACGAAAGCTCCTAGTTTAGAACATAAATTTTTGCTTATAAAAATCCATTTTTCTATCCAGATAAAATTTCTACTTTTTCCAAAATAAAGCTTTAAAAATCTCGAAAGCTCATGGAAAGCTAGGAAATAAAATGCCATTTTATGTAATTTGGAATCTGATTTTTATTCGTCATTAAGTTTTGATGGAATGTGAAATTTTTGGTAAAAACTTTCCCAATCCACTGTAAGTTAAAAAAAAGCTTTTTGTTTGGAACTTCAATTTTTTTTGTTTTAAAATCTATTTTCCATCCAACTGACGATCCTTTAACAAAATGTCAAATTGTCTCAATAAAAAAATTCGAAAGCTCATTGAAAGCTTAAAATTAAAATGTCATTTTATATAATTTGGAATCGAATATTTGTCCGACTATTAAAACTATTTTTAATTATTACTACTTAATTAAAAATATTTCAATTAAAACTTTACCGATTTGTCAAACTATTAAAAGCGCAACGAAAGCTCCAAGTTTGGAGGTTAATTTTTTCGTTTAAAAATCTATTTTTTATCCAGTTAATGGCATTTTAACGAAATTTTAAATTTTTTCAAAGAGAATGGTTTCAATGAGCTTTTGGTTCTCTTAACGCTTTCTCAGAATTTTTTAATTATTAAAATGGAAAATTATTAGTTTCAAAAATGATTTTCGGAATGGCTACTATCCAAAGACTCTTAAGAAATTTGTGATGTTTGGATAATTTTTTTTACATTTTTCTAGGACTTCCGAAGTAATATTCAATACTTCCGCTTTATAAAAAAAAATAAAACTCGTAGGCATTTCCAATGTATTTTAAGGCCTTTGGAAGCTTTAGAAAATGTTGTTGCCGTAAAAGCGATTTTAAATCATTTTTATAATTTTATTCCCACCTAATCAGGTAAAGGGAAGATTCCAAACTTGCCTTAAAAAATATGAAAAAATAGATTAAGTTAAAATTTAAAAAGAATTTATTTTAAAATTACAAATCAATGATCCCCAATTTTGGAATTCAATATTTTATCAGGAAATATTAATTCCAATTTGGTTATAAAAAAATGTTTCCTGGGTATGTTTTGACCGACTTCAAAATTTAATTTCAGGGTTTCTATTAATAAATTAAATTAATTAATTGAAATTAGAAGATTAAGTAGATATGTATGGACAATTTAGAAAAATTCGAGCAACATTCAGAAATAATGTTAAAAATCAGATAAAATCAAGAACAAATTTGCAAGACGAGAAGAGTTAGCAGAAATTAGGTCGTAAAAAATAAGGACAATTTTGAAAAATATGAAGTAAAGTTTGCAAGTTCGGAAAGAAATCACTCAGCAGGGTAGCAGATATATATTACGACCATTTAATATTAGTAGAGGGACAGGTTACTTTTTTTCGTCAATAGATAAACAAACTTCGTTGAAAAATCACCGTTTTTCTCATGACCCCATAAACTAAGGGGGTCAATTTTTTGAAAAACTTTGTTCTACAATTTTCTTAATGAAGCCTTAGGTTTAATTTCGCTTAATCACATTTTACGATTTCTTGAGAAAATTTCCCGCAAATTAGGGTTTCCAAAAAATTGTCAGAAAAATTTGATAAAATCGAAGATTTGCCCCGATCTTTTTGTACAAAAAACATTAATCTTTTCAAAAAATTTTCTTAATAAAAGAAAATAAAAATAATTTCTTCGGTTGGAAATAATTTGCCATATTAGATCTGCCTGCAAAATTCCACAGTTCGTCTGCAAAATTCGAGAATATTTCTGAAAATTCCAAAATTTGTCTGCAAAATTTGAGAATATTTCTACAAAATTATAATTTGTAATTTTTCCTGCAAAATTCCACCGTTCGTCCGCAAAATTCGAGAATATTTCTGCAAAATTCAAAATTTATCTGCAAAACTTGAGAATATTACCACAAAATTATAATGTGGAATATTCCTGCAAAATTCCAAAATTCGTCTGCAAAATTATAATCTGGAATGTTCCTGCAAAATTTCAAAATTTTTCTGTCAAATTTGAGAATATTTCTTCAAAATTTGAGAATATTTCTTC
>JANTOP010005696.1:0-16897 GCA_027564815.1 Symmerus nobilis
TGAAATTTTTCACACGCTGATTTAGTTTGTGCCAATATTTGATCGTAAAGTGATACTTTGTGTAAAAGAGGAAAAAACTAACAATAAAAATAACATAAATCTTCCATAAAATTAAGTGAAATTAAAATTTACATCTCATATAACTCGACTCGCCACGAATCTATCTTACTCCTCCCAGACATGCGGTGGGAGTTTGCTAGTCCGTGGTTCAAAGTTCGCGAAAAACGGTTTATCGTTAATATCTTGTTGTTAATTTAAAAATGTGTTTCAACTGTGCGAACGCCGCCCTCCTAAGATTTTTCAGTTTCTGTAAATCTAATACTTCTGATTGGTTTTCCCCAATACCAAACTATATCCAAAATTTAACTCGTAATGCTTAGCTTGATGATTTAGCCGTTTATTGTAACGACTTGGTTTAAGGTAACATTTGACATAGTTTTGGTATTTTGTGATGTTCATTTTAAGCCCGAATCATCATTAAGTTCTCGATGCATCGTAGTGGTCACGTACAACGTTTTAGATATAAGGACGACGTTGTAAATCTCAATGTCAGATAGTTTAACTTTACGCCATGTACCGTACTATCCCGTATAAAGTATCATGGTACAATATACGAAATTGAGACATTTTGATACATGCAGATGGAGATTAAATAATGTACCACAGGCCCACTATTCGGGATTATACATTTATGTCAAATTTTATTCGAGCACGGGTGAACGCACTTTCTTCTCCAAACTGAAAAAGCTGTTTTATTCGTGCAGGAGAGTACTATTGTGAACTCCACCAACTATCCGTCAATTTCCAAAGATTACTTGGTGTATACTATTTATTTACAATTTTTTGTTAATTTTTGTATGAACATCTGATAGATAGTAAATAAAATAAAAATAAAAAAAATGTTGAATTTGAAAAATATCGTACTTAACGAGAAATCCGAACTACAATTTTAACCTAAAAAAATCAATACACCGTAATTATAAACTGTTTTATTCGTGAACCATAATCTATGAGAATCCGTATTTTTGACAGCATTCACTACGGAGCGGGGAAGTGAGGTTACTACTCCAATCGAATTCAGTATTAGTGTAGTGTAACTACACTGGACGAAATAATTATAACGGCATTAATATTTATCCAAATATTTTTGAGTTCTTCAATTTTTTTTCTTGTTCTATTGAAACATAGTATTAATACGTTAATGTATAGTATTAATTTAATTCATTTACAGTCATTGGTATAATAAATCTATAATAAAAAAATAATTCTTAAAAATTGTTATTTTGTAAACGAAATAACTATAACGGCAGAGTTATTAATTAATAATAAAAATTAAGTAACTTAATATCTAGTAGTGTGTAGAGCCACCACAATTTTTGATAACTTCAAACAACCTGTCTGGCATCGAATTTGTCAAGTTTTGAAGTTCGTTCAATGTAAAAACTAGACCATACTTGGCCAATTGCTTCCTTCAATTCACCAACTGTGTCAAATTGTTTTCCATCGCGATAAACCCGTTTTACCAAAACGCCCCACAAATTTTCTATAGGGTTTAGATCTGGGCTGAGAGCGGGCCATACTAAAACATTTATATTTTTATTGTGCAACTAAGTTTTCGTAGCCTTTGATACGTGGATGGGGCATTGTCCTGTTGAAAAATCCAATTACTCGGAAGATTCTCTGCAAAATCGATTAGAACTTAATCTAACAGATCAATATATTTATTCGAATCCATTTTAGAAGTAATCCAACAAATTGGGGTTTTGCTGTATGCACAGAATTCTCCCCAAGCCATCATCGTACCACCTCCAAAATTTCGACTCATTCGTACCTCCTTATCTTTGGAGCAATCATGCCAATAATATTGATTTCCATCTGGTCCATATTGAAAATAAATTAACTAAGAACTTCTGCAGACCGTGACCAATAACAAATTGTGCAAGCGATATGAACGACTATTTTCGTTAATGTCTATCATTTCCTTCCAACACAAACCCAGGCTGTTGATACTTACTGTGCATGTAAGGGACATTTTAAAAGAAAAATTGTCGGATTAAGTAAATTATTATGATGTTATCGAATAAAATCGATTTGTATTCCCATTAAAGAAGACATGCTAATTTCACACATGATTTGTGCTGCATTTTAATTAATTATTCAATATTTTTAAAAGGAATGTCACCTGTCTGTACAAATACTTTTTTAATTTAAAGTAATTTTCTTGTCTCAATTACGCTAATAAAAATAATATTGGAATAAAGAATATAAAACACAGGGCTCACACACCGAAATGTTCAGTCCTTCCTAATTTAACTTTCGAAATTGAAACTGTTTAATAAAAGAAAATGAAATTTCTTCAGATAATCCTATTGATATTGACTATTCAGGCAAAACCTAATCAATCGTTTAATTTAAATTTAATCAAAGACTTTCTCGGTGAAAATTTCCTTCGCATATCTGTTATTTATTCGTGTTTTTCCGATCGTCAGCATTTCGATATTTTTAAGCGATTAAATGATAAATCAACAGGACATTGGTTGCGCTTAATCGATATCACCAAAGATATTGATCGGATTAATTTCACAAATATTATGTCACATCAAAATTATCATATTGGATCGGTTTTAGATCTTATGTGCCCCGAATCATTAAGAATCCTGGAAAAATTATCCGAATATCGTCTGTTTCATAGTAATTATTATTGGCTATTGCTACATAGAGATTTGGATAAGGCTACGGATATGCTATCCAAACAATACATAAACGTTGATGCTGAAATTTCATTAGCGGTACCTATTGGAGAATTCAATCTCAACAAACCGGAATATTTGGTTTATGAGATTTACAATCCCAGTGTTAAACGCGGTGGAAAACTGCAAGTGGTTTTTAAGTATCATTGGTTTGATGGTAAGGGGCCTCATTCTATAGTTCAATATTCCAAAATTGTACGTCGCAAAGATTTCGGGGGCTTGCAGTTCTTAGGCGTTTTAACGGTAACATGCGATTCGTTTTTTAAAAATATTGATTTTCTTTATCGATATACGAATATATTTCAGTTGCCTAGTATACCAAGAAACACAACCATTACTGAATTTCTAGAATCGTTTGAAAATGGTCATTTAGATACGATGAGTCGTTACAGCTATAATACTTTTAAAGTTATCCAGGAAATGCATAATTTTACAATATTAATTCAACGTAGTGATGCTTGGGGTTTTACAGCAAATGGTAAATGGACTGGCGCTATTGGATTTTTGACGCGTGAAGATACCGATATAAGTTTAACAATTTTACGATATTCGCCAGAACGTTATGGATTTTATGAAAATACTGCACCGACATATTTTGCTAGGTTGTGTGTAAATAACTATAAGTCCTATAAACGTCAATTTAAAATTTATTTATTATTTGTAAAACTAAAATGACGTTCAAGGTTATACTTGAAGTGTTTCTATTCTATTTTCCAGAATCAACTTTGTGTTTCGACATCCTCGTGTTATGAATACAGGAAATGCTTTCCTTCAGCCATTTGCCAATACTGTATGGACATCAACAATTTTGATTGGTGTCATATTTGCTGTTCTGTTATCTTTAACTTTGCACATTGAACAATGTAGGGACGCCAATGATTTGGCTAACAAAATAGATCACATCGAATTGCTCAGATTTAAAAGAGTCTTTAACAGTTGTCGTTCAATAAATAATTATAACAATACCGATGGTTCATTAACTTATTCTTTATTGCTTATATTTGGTGTTATATTTCAACAAGGATTTTCGAACCACCCTGATTTTGTATCGGGTCGTCTTCTACTCGCCACAATGTTAGCATTTTCCTTATTAATCTACCAATTTTATTCGTCCTTCATCGTTGGCTCATTATTAACGATCGCTCCAAAATCGATAAAAACTGTTGATGATCTTTATAAGAGTGATTTAACTTGTGCCATTGCTGATCTAACATATAATCGAAATATTTTTGAGAACACTTTGAATCCGGTAGCTAAATTATTGTATCGTGATAAAATTCAAAAGTATAATAATATTTGGCCAGAAGATAAGGGGTTAGAGTTGGTAAGAAGGGGCGGTGTTGCATTTCATATGGATACTGCTTCGGGATTTATTGTTTTAGAAAGTAAATAATTGATATTTATTATTAAATTGTTATATGATTGAATACATTTTTTCTTAAGAAACTCTCAACGAAGAAGAAATTTGCGATCTACAAGAAGTTCAGTTTGCGCCAACTTATATGTTGGGTCCAGCGACACCACTCGGCTCGCCTCTCACAAATATAATTGCATACGAGTACGTATATCAATACCAACCGAAAAGTTTAGAAAAAATAAATAATATTATTTGCTTAATTTTTATTTATGTAGTGTTCGCAAAATGGTAGAAACAGGAATTTTAGGATATCATAAAGGAAAATGGTTAAAAACAAAACCAAAATGTATGAAAACAACCGTTACAGTAACACCAATCGACCTAAAAAAATTTTCAACTGCCTTGTATGTTTTAATGATTGGCATTACATTAAGTTTAGTTGTATTGATTGGTGAGATATTGGAAAGTCGAGCTAACGATCGGCATGTAGCTAATTTGATTAATTACTGGAATATGTGTCATTTAAAATTTTAAACTATACTCATTTTTTAGGTTTTGTTCTAAGTGATGGAATTGAACTTGAAAAATTGAGTAGAGAATTTGTTATTTAGAAGCAATTGCAAATTACAATAATGCATTAATAAAATTTATTAGACGAAACGATGTTTGAAATTTACAAACCCCATGCATCACTTATAAAGAGGCCACATGGCAGTCGGAATTTAATAATTTTTTATATTTATGGTACATAAAGTTCCTTGCTCGAGTATGAATTTCCCAAAGTATTACGACCCACTTTTCTAATATTCTCGAGAAAATCGACTTTGAAATTTTCCGAGTGGAATTTATTCAGTAAAGGTATAATGTTTAACGAGCCGAATAGCTCAAGGGGATCGCAACTGGGAATCAGTAGATCACTGGTTCAGTTCTCTCTTCGGTAAGTTTTCTTTTCCTTAAGTTTGAATGACTACATCATTTAAATATAAAATTCAGCAAATATATTCTAATTAACTTTGTAATTAATCATATCTAATTATCGTTTCATATTTATACATTTTTAATTAATTAATTAATACATCTTTAATAAAAAAGATTACTAATTCAATTTTTGGAACGAGAATGAAAAAACGTCGGGTAGAAAATGAAATGAATACTATCTTATGCTTTGCCAACGAACGCTGAAATGCTACTACTACAGCCGCAATCAGCCTTTACGAAAAAGTATTTCATTTTCTAGTGGACGTTTTTTCAATTTCGTTCCAAAAATTAAATTACTAATCTTTTTTATTAAATGTTGTTAATTAAAAATGTATATATTTGCAATGGAAACTGGAATTTTTCGAGCGATAGGTAAAATTAGTAATAAGACATGAATTTATCATATAAAACGATAAATAAATGTGTTAATTATAATATCCCAGCAAGATTTTTGCGAGTACTATGCGGCAAGAGAAAGCCTGCGAGTATACCACGGTTGACGCGTTTTCGAATACCTATATTCTATTTAACTCTTACAGATCTCAAATCTATCGCATTACGATCTACGTATCAAAATTTACAGAAGTCATCGCTGGGTGATCTCAAATGAGGCCAAGTTGCGTTTATCGCAGTGCGATCGCATGACTAGAAATTTAGATCATCGCAAGTTAAACTTGAGGCGAAACATTGGTATTGGGGCGTGCAGTCCGCGACTACACTTGCGATCATCGAAATAATTGCGGCTTGTTGTGCCCCAGTGGTGGTATTTAGGGGCACGGAGGTTGCCGAACCGTGTATTCAGGAGTTTTCCCATTCTGAGCGAATATTGAAAATGAAACAGCAGATCTCTTGGTTTTAAATAGATTTATTAAACTTAAATTAATGCTTAATGTTAAGTTACTTACAATTTTGATTTTGAGAATAATGTTTTTGTTTCGGATTCGGATCTTTTGTTATAGAGTTGAACTTTTATTTCTAATTGCAATATTAATTTATAAAATTTGTAAAATAGAAGGATCCCTCTCTTTTGGATCACAATCGACTTTAACTTAAGTAATTTGATAAAACAATTCAATTTAATTTTTAGTAACACAATTCAGTAAAACAATTCAATTTAATTTTAGTAAAACAATTCTATTTAACTTAGGAAATTTTTAGTAAAACAATTTGGTTTAACAATTCAATTTAACTCCTAGAATTTTTATATATTAATTCAATTTTACTTTAATTTTGGTAACACAATTCAATTTACTTATGGAACTTTTCTCTATCAAGAATAGCCCTTGGATTACTTGAAGAATTCATTATATACCCATTTCTTGGGCGGGAAAATTGGTTTGGAAAGGGAAAATGATTAAATTTGCCTTAACTATTTATTGCACAACCCGGAATTGAATTGAACTCAATACCTAGTTACGTTTTTGGTATTTATTCTGGGTCAGTGTTCGTAATTATTTTAATAATTTATCTGAACACGCCTCTCATTATATGTATTTTAATCATTATATTGTATGCGCAATTCACTTGTCGTTATGTGTATGGTATAACAGGCTGTCGTAAATAGTTAGGCCTGCGAGTACTCTGTGACAATAAAAAATCTTGCTGGGTATATTTGATGAATTTTATATTTAAATGACGTAGATATTCAAATTTAACGAAAAAAAAAATGAAAAATTAATAGAATTACTGAAGCGAAAATTGAACCACCGATCTATTGATTTCGATCGCTACCCCTGACCTATTCGGTTCGTTGTACGTCGTTATACCTTTACTGACTAAATGCCACTCAGAAAATTTCAAAGTCGATATTCCCGAAAATATTGGAAAAGTGGATCGTAATGCTTTGGGAACTTGGGAAAACTCATTTTCGAGCAAGGAACTTTACGTACCATAAATATAAAAAATTAATAAAATCCAACTGCCATGTGGCTTCCTTATTAGATCCAGGGCCGTAGAAATTGTGTAAGTAGAGTAAATGCTGCTCTCAGGTCCAAACATTTTGTGGGATTTGGGGGCCCTAACATTTGAAAAATAATTTAAAAAATACATTTTATTGAATAAATTAAAATGGGCGATTTTTCCATCCTTTCCACCCATAAGTGAGAAGTCTCTACAAGACAATGTAAGGAAAGAAGTCTCTACAATACTGTAAGTTTGGACGATTACTAAGCTTACATTTTTAAGTTACAAAAAAAGAAAAAAATATGCAGTTTCATTAGTCATTACCAACAGTATTCGACGGAAGATAGCGTTTGGTACTTAATTATAAGAAATACTTATAAGAATATGTAAATAACATTGGAATAAATCGATACAATTTGTTTTTTTAGGTGAAATCATTTTGTTTGCTTTCGTTCATACTGATCATTAAAAGATATTTGCCAAGTTTTATTTACTTGTTTATCTTTCTTGTAGTATTTTGGGAATAACAATCAATTTACCTTCTATTTCCTCCATTTATTATCTCGACTTATACGTGGCATCTATGGAGCTCAATGCTGCCATTTTCACTGTTCTACATCAGAACCTTAACTGCACTTTACTCATTTTACAATAACTATTCTGGATTCCACCACGACTATTCGATGCCGGTGGTCTTCGGTTTCCAATTTTTATGATTTGCCTCTGGTTGGATTATAGCTTTATTTTCGACCATGTTCACAGGAACTCTCGCCTACCGACTATCACTTCCCTACGACCTTGGAAATTTCTTACGAAAGCAGATGCTTCCATACAACCGAGTTACCGCCCAAGATGTCTGCAAAGATTTCGCCACCTCCAGAACTTGAGATTTATATGTTACCAGGATATACTATAAACTCATTGGTAGAAATGTGTAAATTGTAATGGTTCCAACGTTCTAAAATGTGTTTCTACTTCGATAATAAAAGTTAAGATAAGCTGAGTTATAGGGTTATAGCTTTTCATTGTTAATATTGGGTTGTTCGGAAAGAAATTTCGTTTTTTTTTATGAAAATGAAAGACGATTTTCTTATAATGAATAAATATTTTATTGAATTATATATTGTCCATTCTGGTTCAATGCTTTCTGCCATCTTTCTGGCAGTAGCATGATTTCACACACATAATATTTTTGTTCTTTGCTGGCAAAAAACTGATCCAGGTGATTTTTGACCTCCTCATATGAAGTAAAGGTTTTACCGTCTAAACAGTTTTTTAGAGACCGAAACAAATAATAATCAGAGGTCCCAAATCTGGAGAATATGATGGGTGTGACAGTATATCCCATCCAAGCTGTAAAAACTTTTGGCGAGTTAACAAACTTGTATGAGGTCTCGCATTATCTTGATGGAACACTACAACTTCTCTATTGATCAATTCTGCCCTTTTCTGTTTAAGTGAATCGTTCAATTTGTCCAGCTGATGATAGTATACTTCAGAATTGATCGTTGTGTTGTTCGGTAGAAGCTCAAAAACAAACGATTCCTTTGAAATCCCACCAGACAGATAGCATAAACTTTTTTTTGGTGAATATCAGCTTTCGAAGTGCTTTGGCCGGTTCATCTTTTTTACTCCATGATCTCTTGCGCTTAACATTGTTGTAGAGAACCCATCTTCTAATTCCCAGTGATGATGCGCTTCAAAAATGGATCATTTTCTTGACGTTTGAGAAGCAAATCACAGACGCCAACGCGACGGCACAAATTTCTTTCCGTAGGAACATGAGAAACCCATATATTGAGCTTTGAGATTAAACCTAGGCGTTTCAAATGATCATGAACGGTCAAATTCGATCAATTTAATCCCTCAGCGATCTCAAGAGTTGTTATTCGCCGGTTTGCATCAATTAATTCCTTTATTGTGTCTTCATCAGCTTCAAATGACCTTCCAGAATGTTTCCAGAATGTGGTGCATCTTCAACATCAAAATTGTCGGATTGAAGTTTTGCAAACCAGTTTTGGCACTGGCGTACTGTGCACACATCTTCTCCATACACATTGAAACAATTATAAGAAATTGGTGGCTAAAAAACTACGATTATTTCGTGAAAAACGACAGTTTAAAAAAAAAACATAAAAAACTAGCAACTTCTGCATTTTTCATGCTCAAACGCGAATTTATACGAATCTTTTTGGAAGTTGACGGTTTTCGGAGATGGGATTTCGCGAAATGACACATGTTTTACATATACTCTAAATTTTTCATTTACATTTACTAGGAAGATTTCGAGAAAATCGTGTCGTGTAATTGGCATAGGAGCAACTATACAGAAATTAGTGAATTAAGCTAACTTTCGATAAAATCTACTAATTTTTTCGTTGAAATATGAAAAATTAGCTGTTAAATTAACATTTTAAGTTTTCATATTAGTGTGGAATTTTCAAATCAAATAATACAATTTGCCAATAAAATCGTGAAAATGAGTTCAATGCAAACGTTAAGTACATTTAAAGATATTGTGGTTATTTTAGAATTTTTAGAAACAAAAAAAAAAAAAAATGCTATTAATGAACTAAGAACACGAACTATTGGTGTGAGGAAAATAAACCATGAGGGATATAAACATGAGTATTACGCGGTAACATTTCTACGGATTAAAGAGTTGGATCCTCCCCAATTTTTCGTATATACCAGAATGGATAAAAAACATTTGAAATGCTATTTTCTTTGGTCGCCTAGGCTGCAAAAATACGAAACGAAGACAAATACGAGCATAACCCCAGAATCCCATTTATAGCGACAAACATCGTTCTTACTTCGTTGTTACGTCTGTATGTCCGCGTTCAAAATTAAGACAATTTATCGAACACTTATAAGTTGTTCTTACGTCTGCGTAGTTCAGGCATAATCATTATTTGTTTGTTTAATCATTATTTTCTATAGATTTTCATTGAGCTAATATTGAAAATAAAGACTACCTAGAAAAAGTGAAAAACAACTTTAAAATACAACTAGGTAGATGAACTAATAAGCATTTGGGTAGTGAATGCCTCTTATCTATATGATTGGACATAGCACATATCCCATGATACTTTTATTGTGGCAATAGGTGGGTACGTGACATGAATGGTGTAAGTTCGATAGGAGATAAGTCGGTATTAGCAAGAAATATTAATATCTTATATTATTTGAAAAATGTATTCACGTAATTTAACACAATTACATATTACGAAAACAAATTCCGATAAACATTCTCGTATTGTAATTACTGAGTCATAAAATATTATTGGACTTGAACGATAACGAGATATCGAGATATCTGCGAGATTATGTCTAAATTTGATCACTGTTATCTACCTATTGAATATAATGAATCAGAACACATAGAAAAAGTGTGAATCTTATCTCTACAGATTATCAGTTTCAGATACAATCATTTATTGCTAATAGTCACAACTTGATAACAATAACCCATTCACAACCAGTTTCTAAATTATTGCTCATTTTATTTATTGTTATCGTAATATGGAAACTCACATTTTTTATTATACATACTTTCTTATGGTAATGATTTTTCTTATGAATTCCAATTTTTATTTCAAAATGAAGTTTGTTGATATTATTTAAATATATAATTATATAATACCATTGTACAATTGTACAATTTTTTTAAGAAACACAATATTTAGAAATATTTTAAATAGAAATTGATTTTTTAGTTATGTGAAAGGAGGAAATTTGGATGAACAAAGCGTTTTGAATAAAAAAAAACACAAGTGTGTGTCGAATAAGCAGATATTTAAACTTTGAACAATCGTAACCTTTCTAACAATTTTCAATTGAAACGACGATTACAATGTTTTCTTTGCAATCCATAATTTCATCAAAACAAAACATTCCAATTCTGATCGCTTTTTTGAGGAGACTGCCATCAGTTTGGATTGATCGTGTAATATCATCGGTGTGGCCATCAGTATACCATCAATAATTTCTCGACCAAACTGATGGAACATACTGATGGCAAACTGATCGTGTAACCTACGTCTTATGTAGCATCAATTCCATTCTGTTTTTATGTAGAATTAGAATTGCTTTGATACCTAATTAAACAAATCCTACACGGTTTAAACAAATGAAGAATTTAATTTCAATATCAATCATCAAGTGGAACATCTTCGGCATAAATCGTTGTAGAAGTAGAATTTCTACAGTACGGTATCAGTTTTATCTAGCATTTTAACTCGACATAAACGTAGCTACTGTCATCAAAAATTCAAATAGAAATGTCTCTGTTTTAAAATGGAGAGAGCCGTGGTGATTATCTGGAAAGAACATGGCATGGCATGGCTCCTATTTAATGACGATACTGTACGATGCCTACTAGTGTATAGTCTGAACGAGCAGTTTCTTGGGCAGGAGAATTTGTAACAAAAATAAGAAGTCGGTTGAACGATGAAACGCTGGACAAGCTGTGTTTTCTAAAAGCCTCTGTAAAGACACACAAGAAATAAAGAATTTTTTTAATTTCATTATGTGTAGTATTTTTTATTTGTTATTAGGTTATTACAATATAGTTATTGCACACAGAAAAATAGGCCGGTGCGACTTCCACTTATAGATGGATATTATTTTCTTATCCCATAGTTGCAAATAAACACCCAAATAGCGGATAAAATTATGTTATCCATTCGAACATTTTGGCTTGTAATCACCACCACTCGGAGTTAATTCAGGAAATATCTTTACAGGTGTTTAAAATGTTATCCGAAAAAAGTAAAATTTTAACATATTTATTCCCCTGTCATAAAATAACACCGAACGGATAAAATTATTAACATATTTCCGGGTTTTTATCAGCGTATATCATTTTCCTTGCCTATAAAGCCCAATAAAGTCTAATAAATGTTTAATACAGTTATTTTATATCTCACCTTGGCCCAGACGCCAACGTCGCAGCTTTTAAAAGAATGAGGTTATGGGTTCGGTCCGTGGTAGCGAGGAATTATTATCTCAACAAAAGAAGGATTTTCGATCGCCGCAGTTGTATATGGAAGTAGGCAAAAAAACATATACACCTGTTGTTGTCAATTAACTTAAAAATATCCAATGACAACAGGTTAAGACCAAAAACATATTTTTTATTTGTAATAATAATAAAATATAACCTCTATCGAGTGAAATTATATATCCCAAGAAATATTATTAATATATATCATTCAGGTTTAATAAACTTATCCAAATAGGTCGCACCCTTTGGATAAAATATAAACTTATCCGAACGGATAGACCGTATGTGACACCGAATCGGATAGCAATTAACACCGTTTTTCTGTGTGTGTATGATGAATTAAGTTTTGTTTCAATTAAACCAATTTGAATTTATTTTTCACTTTGAAAACGGACAGAACTAATTTGTACTGCCAATACCATCGATTTTATGGAGAGTGCATTTATTTTACTTACAATTTACTTTATCAATTGTGATATTGTGCAGCACCCATCACACAGATAGCTTTCCATATGCAAATATTTATGCAAAATTTGCCTCATAATCAGTGGCGTGCAGTGTAATGCGCAGAAAGCGCAGAGCACACCTGAAATATCAACAAAATCATAACTAATTTTTATTGCTGCAAATCGCTAAATTTATTATATCTCGCAATAAACAAACTTAAATGAAATCGAAAACTTTCCTTAAAAGCTGTGTGGAAAATTAAAATCTCTACGGAAGCTTTAATGAATTGAATGGAATTGAAGGCAAATTATCATGAAGAATTATATTCATAGTCCTTGTTTTCCCTATCTATTGACCAGAAATTTTGAATAAATATATGCTTTCGATGGGTTTTCAAGATTTTTAAAGCTTTATTTTGGAAAAGATTAGGGATTATTATTTGGATGGAAAATAGATTTTCACGCGTTCAAAATTAAGTTCGAAACTTAAAGCTTTCGTTGGGCTTTCAATAGTGTTATGAAGCTTTCCGCGAAAATTCCATATTTCATTTAAATTTAATTAATGGGATACAAATTCGATCCCAAATTACATAAAATGACATTTTAATTTTAAGCTATCAACGAGCTTTCGAGATTTTTTAAGCTTTTTTTTAGGAAAATTTAGAGTTTCGTTAAAGGATCGTTATTTGGATTTAAAATAGATTTTAAAATGTAGGGTTCCAGAAATTTAAGCTTTCTGCGAGCTTTTAAGTTTTTGCAGAGATTTTGTACGAAATGTTTAGTTCTGATATTTTTGTATTTTTCCTCAACTAATTTATAAATTTTCTGCATCATTACATTTTTTTGATCCGAAGAAAATTATCGGGAAATCCGGGTCAAATACCGCGATGTCTGATATTCAGATTTCCCGGTGCGAGCTTTTACGAATTTTTGATATTTCTTAGATAAATTTCAACTTTTTCAAAATATTTAATTTTTATATTTTTACGTTACTGTCAACGCAACTCTCTGCGTTTTTACATTTTTTCCGGCCGAAGAAAATATTCTGCACACATTATGGAGATGTTGACCGTACGCCGCTGCTCACAAGTTCTGTTTATATTTTCAATCTATAGGAGCCTACCATCGTTAAATGTCGTATACCAGACTAATTATGCGACAGTCGAGAGTATTAAAAGGTAGTGAATATGCAAACATCATGCGAATAAGGTAAAGATAAAATAAAATATCGTCTGGTCAGCCTACAAATTTGTTATCTTTTTGAATGAAAAACCAATTTACATCCTCTGTTCTCCTCTATCTCTATATACTTATACAATTTAATCTAATTTTATCAAATCATCAGCTTATTGCATGACAATACGGCAATTGAATAAACGAAAAAATTATGACTAATAATTTTATACATTTAATGGAATAACAATTTAGAGAACCGCAAATAGAAGATAGATGGGCCCTTAATTGATTTGGAATTCAACAGAAAATTGATTTTATTTGGTTCAATAATTTGATAGCAGACGCGATGTAATTTTAAATTATAAAACAAAATAAGTTTGACTGGTGGGTGGAGTAGATTGAACATATTAGGATGTCGTCATAAAACAAATAGTTCCTCAAATAATTATAATAATTATTATTTATTACATAAACAAAAAAATGAAATAATTATTTTTAAAAATACACTTTGGAAATTATTTCGTTCCTTCTTTAACTTGGACGATAAGGCAATCCTCCCAAGTTTAATTTAAAGCTATTTTTCTCCTAGGATCATTGTCATCCTCTCCTCTTAATGCCCCATTCGCGTTTTATGTTTTCAAGCCTTTTTGTTTCCTCTTTATCCGAGCATACGGTCCAACAGCAGGATCCATTATGAAATCGTACAAAACTTGCACCCAGGACGTGTGCTGTGGCATATTATCATAAAATTCAGCAGCGATCCGCTTCACTTCAGGTAGCCGACTACCCGGAACGGATGGAAAATCGTGATGTTCGTTGTGATAACCAACGTTAAACGTTAGAAAATTTAACGGTCCATAATACGAATAGGTTTCAAACCCTTTTGCAAACATATAATGTTCAGAGATAAAATGTCCGGCAACTGGATGCAATCCCATTGCTAACAAAGTACCGACAATTAGGTAGGCCAAAACATGCCAACCACAAAAGTAAACAATCACAATGTCAAAAATCAGTTGGATGAATAAATTGACAACTTCCAAACGGGTCGGTGGCTTTGGATTAACAACCAATGGTCGGATCATATAGAATAAAGGTTGCAAACACACCCAACAAAATTTACCGAATGTCGTTGCGAACAGTTTTGCCTCCAGTAGTGTCGGTAAATCGGTATCGATGATCTCGTCACCTTGATATCGATGGTGTTCCAAATGATATTTCTTGAAGGAAATGGACATCGGAACGCCCAGCGGAAGATTACAGAAAAAACCGAATATTCGATTGGCCATCGGACGTGCATGACCAAACGCTAAATTATGAGATATTTCATGTACGGCCAGCGATAAGGCGTGATTAATGACACCGCCGAAACAGTAAGCGGTCAGCAACAGTATCCACCACGGTTGGTATCGCATCACAAAACACATAATTATCTGAGTGATTACCATACTGCCAGCCACGTACTTGAACATAGGATCGTAACCCATTAATTTTTTTATTTCGGGATATTTTTGTAATATTATTTTACGGCGACTGGCATGCGGTTCTTCCGTATACACCCACTCGAAATCTGTTCGCGAGACTTTTTGTCCCATTTTTCTTTATCCCGAAATTAATTCCGAAAAATAATCACCAGCACTTTAGAACAAATATACGGCAACGATAAAGGTCACTGAATATGGATAATAAATGAAAAAACTATATTCAAGGTGTGCTGAAGATGTATCATATTATCGGATAATGAAATGAAAAAAAGCCGAATCGAAATTTTATTTTAAATTTTACAATCAAACTGTCAACAGATCTATTTTCCATCAGATAGTGAGGTTATGTATGAATTTTTTCAGGAGTGTTTTGTTTCATGCACCGAACGTTTAGTTGGAATTATTACAGTGCTCTTCAACTCAAGTTTAGAGCAAGTTGAAAATTTTCAAATAAATTTCAGTGTTTAAAATATATTTTATAGATCATATCATATAGATTTTTTATCATAAACATATATCAGGCCCAAAGATATATAAACCGGACTTTTATTATTAAGAGCTGTTGTACACACACCGTCATTTCCGGATGACGGAGAGGGATAATACCAAAATACATTGGTTTTATATGGCACTACCAACACTATCTCCGTTCTGTCAAAAATATCGGTCCGTCATTTTATATATGACGGACGGTCATTTGTTTACAAATTAAATAAATTGATAAAGATAAGTTAATAATAAAATAGATCAGCTGTTTTCTGATCAACAGCGAATATAAAACACCAATTTTCCTTTTTTTGAGATAAGTTTTCTTTTATTTCTGGGTAACAAACGCATATATTAAATTTTAAAAATTCCTTAAGGTACTATTCTACTTTGAGATGCGAAAAAAGCGCTGTTTTTCAATATTTTTTTTTTCGTTTATTATTGCACTTATTTAAAAACGGGTTTCTTTACAGTATTATACATAACCTTAGGTATAAGAAAAAATGTGTTTACGATTTTTCTTTCAAGTTGTCGCCCTTGAGACATGTGTGACACTCTTGAGACATGTGAAAAAAGAGAAGACTTGCGAATGACACGACTTCTCGGAAACTATTTATCGGATTTTAATGATTCTTGTCTCATTTTGTACATTTTGTTCTTATCTAGTGCCGCATCCAGAATGAGAAAAAAATATTGAATCCCATTCAAATGGCAAAACTTTTAATAAATTCGGTCAAGAAATACCCATTTCAGCCGCCGTTTTTTGGCCAAAAAATAAAAAGTAATGAACATTCATTCTGGGCGGCACTAGAAGACTCAAAAATACACAAAATGAGCCATGCGACATTAAAATTGGACGTGTGGTTCCAGAGTTCATTCTTTCCAAAGACTTGTCATTCGTTTCCAAAGCCCCTATTTCGAGAAAAACAGGTTTAAAGTTTCTTGTACCATATATTATACGTTGTACTTATATGCATATATATGATTATAACTTTTTTGTTTGTTCGAATTTTGCAAAAATATTTTAGGACAATGTTCTTGAGATACTCCCAAGAAATATTTTCAAAATTTTATTGGTTAAAATTATGTCTATTCGACGTTATTAGGTCAGCCACTAATTTTAATTATGTTTAAAATACGTAAAACTTACGTAAAATTTACGTAAGTGGATAATAAAACGACGTCGTGGCGACGTATTTATCAAGGAAATTATGGAGTATTTCCCAATAGGTTAGAAGACAGTTAGCTATAATTAGGTAAAATTAACGTTAATTCGACGTCGAAATTACGAAACCTTTCCCTAAATGCGT
>JANTOP010005707.1:0-16880 GCA_027564815.1 Symmerus nobilis
GGAACATATTTTCTGCTTTACTGAGCCTACTGTAAATTTATTGTTATTCAAATAAACTAATTTGTGGCGTTTAAACTAGTTATCTGACGTTTTAAAATACGAATTATTGATGGTTTTGTAACCACTGAGTCTGGTGGTTTTTACACATACATTTGAAAAGTTAACCACCTGGTAGTACCACGTTACGATGGTAATACATGACGTCACAATACATTAATCTATGATGGGAACGTTTTACGATGGATTGGTTCGTTCGTGTGATTGCAACATAACTCTCAATTGAGGAGCGTCCTCAAATTGACGCATATAGGAAGTTGGTTGGTCATGCCGCCGTGTTGTGAATCGGGACAATTCAGGATTCACAACATTTTAGTTCCACTATAAACGCCTACAGTTACCTTATCACTACCTTATCAATTCCATTCCACATTTGGGTGGAAGTTGGGTGCACGGTCGTGCAACCTGTGTTCCCCAAATACCACCTCTGGGGCACAACAGCCGAATATTTTTGGAAATTGGCCGATCTCCATCAGCTATTGAAAAATACGTGAGATTACCAAAAAATTGTGGCACGAAAAAAAGATCAGGCCGAATATCGGCATTAACTAAACGCGACAAACGGCACGTTATCAATCTTGCTATAGATTGGACCAAAAGCGCGAGTGCTATACCCAGTGGCGTGCAGTCTAATGCGCGGAAGGCACAGAGCACACTTGAAATATCAACATAATCATAACCAATTGTTCTTGCTGCAAATTGCTAACTCAAATTATTTTATTTAATAACTTTGGACCATTTTATTAATTTTTTTATCAACTTCACATTAAATTATGAGGTGGAAGGAGAGATGCTACAAAAAAAGCCTCGAAATCTGGCCTATGGTCCACCTATCTGGCTAAAGTCTGTTTACTTGACTTCTGGTACTTGAAGTCTTATTTTCTATGATCTATACTATACTAGAGATGCTACGAATATTCGGCTACTATTCGGTATTCGGCTTATTCGCCTCATTTTTTTAATATTGGGTATTCTGCCGAATGTTGCGTACTTAAAGGCCGAATACCGAATACCAAATAATGGATAAAAACGCACATATTACTCAAAAATGTACATTAATCACAAATTATTACATTTAATAATTAATATCTATCAGTGGTAAGTTGTGATGAATGAAAACAATTTTTTCATATTATTTGTTGCCAGCAAATGATTGCGCTTTTCCTCATAAACTATACCTGCCTTTAAAAATAGCCTCTCACTATATATGTACACTACTGCCGGAAGACGATAGATAAATCCTAGAGAATTCTGTCAAGCTTGGATACTGTTTTGCGTTTGCTGACCACCACTTGAAAGGGGGTTCCGTCCGATCTAAGCGAACAGTTTTCATATAAAAATCAATCTCACTTGTAGCACTTTTCTTCTCCACATCATTTTGCATATTTTCTGTAGCGACTTCCTCAAAACAGTTCCAGAAATTGTCGCTTATTTCAATGCTTTTATTATTTTATTGATACGTCTTTTCTTACGAAGTAGAGAAGAATCATCGGTAGTAACGGTATTACTAGACCCATCACAACTAATTTACAGAGCTTCTAAAAGAATTATTTGTTTTACTCTTTACGTTTGAACTAATCCCAGAAAATAAGGACAATTAGCAACACAATTTAATATAACAATGAGCAAGTAATGCGCGTCGTGACACGATCTACTCGCATATGAAACTATTGCTCTCGTCATCGCTACCGCATGCACCTTACACCCCGCGAAATGTACACATATTTTGCCGATATTATTTCCCGAGAGCATGGCCGAATATTCGGTATTCGGCAAAATAACTATTCGTGGCATCACTAATTCTCTAATCTATACTCTCCATCGACCACGTCAATATAGAGTACTCTTACGATACGGCATCGTATCGGATAAGGGTTAAAGTCAGTGTAATTGACGATTTTCTGAAAAAGCTTTGAGAAAGTTCCAAAAGCTCATCGAAAGCTTTTAAATAAAATATAATTTTAGTCAATGTGCAATCTAATTTTTCTACGAATAATTAAATTTAAATGAAATTCGAAATTTTCGTTAAAAAGTTTCGTGGAAAATTAAAATCTGCAAGAGTATTTTGCATTTCGGTTTTAAATTTGTACGCTGTTAAATCTATTTTCTATCCTATTAATTTAACGTCATTGAAATTTAAAATGGTTTGAAACGAGCTTTAAGAAACTGCCAAAAGCTTATCCAAAGCTTTTAATTAAACTATTATTTTATTTTCATTATAGAATCTATTTGATCTCCCGCTAAATAAATTTAAATGAAATCGGAAACTTTCATTGAAAAGCTTTGTGGAAAATTAAATTCATTTATCGGTCTGAAATTGTTCTTAAAAATATGCTTTCGAGTTTTTTGAGGCATTTTTTTGGGGAAAATTTAAAATTTCGTGAACGGTCCGATATCTGCATAAAAAATTGATTTTATACCGTAAAAAATTGAGTTTGAAACTTAAAGCTATCTCTGAGCTTATAATGGGCTGAGAAAGCTTTTACCGAAAATGTCATTTTTTATTTAAATTTAATGAATCGGATAAAAATTCCATTGCAAATTATATAACACGACATTTTAATTGTAAGCTTTCAGTGAGCTTTCGAATTTTTGAAGCTCTTTTCGGGAAAAGTTGAAATTTCGTTAAAGGATCGTAATTTGGATATAAATCGATTTTAAAACGCAAAACATATAGTTCGGAAAATAAAGATTTCTGGGAGCTTTTCGGTTTTTGCAGAGCTTTTGTACGAAAAGTCAAGTTTTGATATTTTTGTATTTTTCCTCAACTAATTTTTAAACTTTCTGCATCATTACATTTTTTTGGATCCGAAGAAAATTATCGAGGAATTCGGATCAAATGGTCGCTATGTCTGATATTCAAATTTCTAGGTGCGAGCTCCGTTACAAATTTTTCATTTTTCTAAGAAAAATTTCAACTTTTCCGAAATATTTAATTTTTGCATATTTATCTAACTGTCAAAGAAACTTTGCGCGTCTTTACATTTTTTCCGGGCGAAGAATGTTCGATATGCACTCTAGTAATCGCACTGAGTAATGTTATCTTGAATAAAGCGAACGCATATGATAAAAGCTGTAACATTTTGTCGGGTCATAAAATTCTGCACACCATGGAGATGTTGACCGCACGCCACTGCAGTTACCAGTGACCATCAGACGTATTAGACAAATATTACATGTCTCAGAACACATACAGACTACCGCAACCAGACCTCAGCAAAGCTCATAAGGGGCATATTGGCATTTGCCTATAGACACTTGATGTGGACCAGCGAATGGCAAAAAATCATTTACTCTAACGAGAAAAAATTTAATTTAGATGGATCCGATCGGGCTCAACGACATTGGCATGACAGAAAACTAAAGTGACAGATGCGTAATTGCTTTAGTTTTCTTTATTTTTCACCAAATTACTATTTTGCTACTAAACTGAATATAGTAAAATTTTGAAAAATTACTTTGCGTTTATATTTATTTCCTCCACCTTATGTGATACATTACTCGAGCTATCAACGTCATAGAATATTTGTGACATAATTTCAGGGCCTCTTCACTATCCAGTCGAAGTAGATTCTTCTACTCTGAAAGTCGCCTATTGAAAAGACCGAAATAGCCCAATTTTGCAAAGCTACTATAGTAGGCTGCAGTTCGCTTAAAAGCCAACCAACTGATCTTTTTTGAAGCTCACAGACCTTAAGGCAATTTTCACACGAAACTGGAATAATCTCATGTCTTTTGTCGGTGATTCATCTTCTTCTCTGGAATCATCTATCGCAGCATCTTCAGCAGTTGTACTGCGATATAGAATGAACGCATTTGTGACATCCATGTCCAGAAGGTGGTAGAAAATGCGTGTCGTTGTATCCATTGTTTTTATATACGAAGTCCACGCCGTCCCATATTCATATAGGAGTCAATAAGTACACAGTAGATGTAACGACAAGTTCACAGCATGCACCAAAGCACCGTTATCTTCACGTAAATATTCGGAAATTATCTCATCGCCCTCGACTCGAGTGTGAGCGCATTCACTTTGTAGTCATAATCCAGACCGGTAACGTTATCCTCATCATCTTCGTAAACTTATTCGTCATCTGCACAATCTTGAATTGTTGAAAAGTTGTATAATTCTTCTTTCCGCTTCTGACAGCCTGTAATATCTTTCCGCACTATACTTTCTTCATGTTTGTGGTCTACCCTTCTCCATTGAATCTTCTCCTTCTCCAGAGTCAATATTTATAATTCGTAGAAACTAATTCCTGCAATACGTTCATCCTATGGCTTTAGAAACTAAATTGGTAATGATTAAAACACAAATTGCATTCTGTACGTTTTTCTTTATGCAGAAGTAAAGTCCTAAAATGCGGTAATTGCCAGTACGTGTACTATTGTAATCGGGCATGCCAAAAGGACGCTTGGCCCCTTCACAAAATCGAATGCGGCTGTTTGAAACGGATTGCACCTCGTATTGTACCGGATGCAGCCCGTGTCCTCGCCCGATTAATATTTAAATTGAATAAAGGCGGTGAATTTGAGAAGGGCTACTATACGGAAAAGGCGTATCGTAAATTTAAAGATTTAATGTCACGTAAGATCGATCTCAACGATTTTTATAATTAAGTCTTATAAAACTAATGTTCTTTTAATAGATTATCAGGATATTAAGAACGATCAGCGGCGTTTAGAACACATTGAATCTCTATCACTTGTTTTACGTCAACTGTTAGGTGAAGCTCTTGTACCAAACGAATCCGAATTATTATCTATTTACGGTCGAATGCTCGTTAACGCTTTCAACATTTTGGATCCGGAAATGAATTCAATTGGTACGGGAATTTATTTGGGTGTCTCGGTAACCGATCATAGCTGTACACCGAATGCGGTGGCAACATTTGAAGGAACGACTCTATATATCCGAACCATAAAGGAACTACCCTGTTTGGATTGGTCAATCATTTTCATATCATACGTTGATTTAATGTCAACGCCGGCCGAACGTCGTTCGGACTTGAAACAGAATTACTATTTTTTATGCGAGTGTTCGCGATGTATCGATCCACAGGAAACGATTGAAATGAATGCAGCCACCTGTCCGAATGGAAATTGTAATGAATTTATTGACGTTCAAAATGTCGGATCGAACTGTTCGAAATGTGGAACGCAGATCCCAGAAAATTATCGAAACGAATTTGAAGAAGTTATGAGTTTTACACGAATGCATTTAGATGAAATGAAAGATGTGGCGTGTAAGTTATCTCATCTACTTATTTTTCGTATTTAAAAAAATATTTAAATTTTTTTCATTTAAGATTTGGACGTTTGTAAGATAATGTTGGAAAAACAGAAACGTTTGTTTCATCCAATGAACGTTTGGCATCTAAAGACGTTAGATTTAGCATTCGAAAGTGCGATTGAGGTGGCAAAATGGGAAGAAGCATTACATTTTGGTAGAAAGTTACTTCCAGGATTTCGAAAATATAACGGCGATTTGAATCCGTTACTTGGTTTACTATACATGAAAATGGGGAAAATTCAATTATTTTTAGGGCAACAGTGTAAAGAGGCGTATCACAACTTAAAAATAGCTGAAAACATTTTAAAAATAACCCACGGTGAACATCACAGTCTATATAAAACGCAACTGATTCCATTGTTAATGCAGGCGGCTGTTGAAAATTGAAGTCGGTTAAAAGAGATACATGACATGCGGTTTTACCAAATATTCTATTTTTTAAATAAAAAAATATATTATTTTTTTTAAATTACTAACTAATCGTTGATAAAACATTTGCCCGATGATCGGTATTTTGAAATAGGGCTCGAATTAAATGTTTTATTTCATCGGCTTTGTAGTTTAATGTAAGCGGCCCTTTACCTTCTGACCATTGTTCCTTTATTTCAACCATCGATGCATTTAATATCATTTTTAATTGGGTCAATTTTGTCCAAGATTTTACGTGAACGGAAACTTGTAGTGGATCCTGTTAGAAAAAATAATAAAATAATTTATTTAATAAAGGTAATATCACCGTTGAATTAATTCATTAATATAAATGTTAATCCTTAAATTGCCCAATTCTCTGTTCAATTATCTACATGCCCAATTCTCCAATGTAATAAGTGGTTTAAAGATCTGGTTAAAACGACGGGGGATTTACCTACTTAACACGATCAACAAAATCTTCCCACAATCATATTTCGATAATTTTAGATGCAACCATTCTGAAAATGTCAGATCAGACTGGGACAATTCTGTGGATTTGTTGATGTGTTAAGTTGAGTTAAGTTAATGCTCTAAAGCCACTGCTGCGTAATATATCGACCATTGAACCCCACCTTTCACCCCGTAAATAAGGAAAGTTGGGAATATTCGAATAAGTCCTGAGAATAGTCAATAATACCAAGAAATTATCAGAAAGCAATAAAATTAAACCCACAACATCTCGAAAAATCCGAAAAAACCGATAACAATTTGGAAAAGTCTGATATTTCGTCCTAAATGTCCTCCTAATCCTCCTAAATGTCGGAAAAACTACAATTGAATTGAAACAAGTTGGGAAAGCTAAGGAAATGCAGAGAAAGACAAAAATCTACGGGATAATTAGGTTGTCGTGAACATGTCGGCAAAATAGTCGAGAAAAGTCAGAATAAATCGTTAAAATTCAAGGAAAGTCAGAGTCACAGTCAAAAAATGGTCGGAAAAAGTTACAACACAAAAAGAAATTGTTTTTGTTTTTGAATTGGAGATAATCTTCCTATTTTCGTAAAATTATCAAATTTTCAAGAAATTTGCACAACATATGCTGATTTTCAATAATATTTCTTGAAAATGAATATTTTTGAAGAAATAGGTATTCCGATTTTGACGTAATTTTTAAATTAAAAATTATAATGTTCGAGGAATTTTCATATTTTTCCCAAATTTTCGGAATTTTTGTGAAATATAGCGCCCCATGAGTGAGTAATTAAAATGATATAATTAAAAATTAATTTGACTTCTTTAACACTAGTGAAAACCGACAAATATCTATGATATGTTATTAATATGTCTAGATAGAAAGAAGCTGTCGTTTGCAAGTCTATTGTCAACTACAAAATCTATAATTTTCTAGAATTATAATGTTTTTCCGGTATGAAGGCGCCCAACGGAATTTCCGAACTAATTACTCATAAGCCAAGTCATCAGTGTTTAATACACATGACACATTCACCCACAGAAATTCGTTAAAGATTGATTTCTAAAAATCGATTTTGGGATTAATTTTGAAAATAGATTATGTGAGAAGACACCCCAATATATGGACATCATTCAATAGATATATTAATCTTCTAATTGAATTCATTTAAAAATGAATTTAATAGTATTAAATTACCCATGTAATTAAAATTATAAACGATTTCCGGTTAGCTGCGATTTTCGAGTTTTTATTAAGAAAATTTGTTCAAAAAATTCATGTTTTACCATCACTCCTCTAAGGAGTATAGGCGCTTCCATATGAAACCTAAGAGTTAAATGAAGAAATTGTGTGAACAAACTTTTCCATAAAATTCGTCGCTTGATTTTAGGGAGGTCGATGCAGGATGCCCTAGGAAAAATTGACACTTTTCGAAAAATGGTCATAATTTTTCGAAAAATTTTAAATTTTCCAATTTTCGAAATGGTATCAAATAAGGCATAATTAAAGTGATCTAAAAATAACTTAAACTCAGGTGCTCTCCTCACAACTAATATTTTTAAAATATTATTAAAAAACGACTTATTTGTAAGACATTCATTAAATTAGGTGGATTTTTATTAAAAACTTTCCAATGATATTTTAAAAAACAATTTTTTAATCTGATGATGGCGAAATAATTTTAAAGAATTACCAAAGAGATTTTATTGATAAAATTTCTGGAAATTTATTTTATTTTCATCGCCGGAATTTTCGTTTAATTTTATCCAATTTTTCCGTAAGTCTCGTGAAAAACTTAATGGCCGGAAAATTTTATTAGGAAGTCAGAAGATACGAATATGAAAAATTAAACTTAATGATCCAGCGAGGAAATCGTAGAACAAACATTTAATAAAAAAAACAACCCCCTGATTTTAGGGGGAATATTGAAAAAAAACTACCAGAACAAAACAAAATTATAGCCGGAATTCCCGAAAATTTGCACATTTTAAATATTTTAAAAAACCAAGAAAATTTCTGAATATCGGTAAATTTGGTCCAAATAGCAAAGTTTTTAATTTCAATGTTTGACGGAATATTAAAAAGTATAAGTCGGAGGGGAGCCCCTGACGTTAAGGTATTGATAGATGACCTAAGTCATCCCCTATTTGAATCCATCTTGAAAATCGAACAGTTTAAATTTTCCGGAAAAATTATAACAATTTTTTGGAAAAGTGACTATTTTTGCTGGTGTACCCTGAATTGGCCTGGGCTCTATCTATCCCAAGAAAAATATTCTTCTAATATTAGCGACAGTTTTCCTTGATAGTCAGTCAATTTTATGATGACAATTGGGAAATTTTCACTGCTTAAATGGAATAAGATTCGAGAAAGTAAGACAAATTCATAAAAATATGGGAAAATGGACAATTTATAAAAAAAATCGAACATTTTCAGGAAACATCGATAATAATTTGATATTTTTTAAAAATTTAAATTTTCATCAAAATTTGGAATTTGTTGACTGATGGTTCAAAAATATCCATCAATAATTCTGCAAAATTTCAAACGGCTATTGTCCTAAAATAAAATTGAATTTTAATTCTAATAAAGTATATACTGAAAATGTTGGGGATATCCTTTGACTGAATACCTGAAGAATTGATTGATTGTTTGATCAAAACTTTTAAACAGATTTTTTTATAGAAACCTAACTCGATTTAGTTGAAAATTTTGACCTGATTACTTGATGATGTAAACTAATAACTAATTTCAAGGTTTTGGGAAAAAAAATTTCTAAGCCAAGTACGAGCTTTTAAAAAATCCAATTGTTTAACAAATTTGCGGTTCAATTTCTCGCTTTGTTTTTGGTCTTAAAAAGAAAAAATTTACTCATTCAAATTCAAATTTAAAAGAGGAATTTCGACCAACCATAAACAAATTCTTGAAAATGTCTCAAAAATCAAGAAATATTTCATTTCTTCAATCTTTCAGATTTATTTATTAGAAATTCGGTTACAAATTCAGTGAAATATTTAAATAGGAAATTGGATACAATTATATCAAATTACCCTATCTCAGGATGTCATTATCCAAATGAATGAATCACTCCTCATAAAAGGAAACGGTTGTTAAAATAAAAAATATTATTATTCTATTCTATTCTATTTATTATTATTATTCTAATATTGAACTAGTTCTTTATGATCATTTCGGTATCTTTATATTTTCCAAACACTGAAGAAATTTTGAAGAATTCTGAATTCCGAATGAACCGTTTTAAAGCAAAATATGATAATTAAGTACGCATTGATCAACTTCTGAATTTAATTACTAAGAAATTTTTTTAATTAAAATAATCAGCGAGGGCTTAGTAATCGTTTCGAATTCTAGGTTACTGGCTAGGGTGCAATTAGAAATTGGCTGGGCTGGGCATATAATATGATACCATAAGAACCATATTGTCATATTCGAGATTGTTAAATTGATTCAAGCGATTATCTGGAATATGTAGTGTCAAACTAATTTTTCCGTAATTTCAGTCTAATAATAAACAAATTTCCCCTAGCCGATCCCATTGCGTTTCGGTAGCGACCTGCAATATGGAAATTTCTATAGAAAATAAATAGTAAATGATCCAGGTTCTGTTCGCGGTTCGGATAAATGAATCATGCATCCAAATTCTTCCGAGAACCTTTGAATGATCGAATGAGCAGATTTAGAACGTCGAATTGCGATACATTTGATAAAAATTGTTCTCTCTTGTGGCTACGAAAACCCAGCTATGGCTATCGAGCAGCGGTGTGCAGTCACTATCTCCATAAGGTGTGTAGCATTTTATGTTCTTAACAAAATCTCTTTGGTTGCTATCTGAAATTTGGTTTTTCGGTTGTGAAATTCCGAATAAGTAATGTATTAATTGGACTTATAAAATTTAACTTCCCACGGAATTTTATTAAGAGATCGGAAAATGTGTTTATGGGAAATTAAATTTAAGGTTTGAGTGAGAAAATTGTAGAATAAACTTTTTAAAAAAAAATCAACTCCTGATTTTAGGGAGTCGATATAAACCTATATGACCTACCAATTTATATGTTTAAAACCCCCTTAAAATTCGACTTGTACGCCGGGAAATTTTCTTTGGAAACCGGAAATTCTTATTACGTGGAAATACATCTAAGGGTTAAAGCAAGAAATTGTGGAACAAACTTTTTCATAAAATTCATCCCCTGATTTTAGGGAGGTCGATACAGGGTACCCTACGAAAAATTGACATTTTTTTGAAAAATAGTCCTAATTCAGAATCCTATAATAATCCTAATCAGATTGATCTATCAAAACTTCTACCCCCCCCCTCCCCGTCCCCCTCCAACACGGCTAAAATAAATATAGCTTTTATGGCTCTTTAATATATATCTGAATGCATTTTAATTTCCGATAATCTGTACAGGGTTGCCATAAATAGCAAGTGCTTTTATAGTTTTCAGTCATATGAATTTGATAGTTTCCCGCCCTTTCCTAACGTACTTAGCATAATATGTATACGATTTAAAATTCGTCCTTAAAACTTTGAAATCCACAAAACTTCGGGGAAAGCTGGATATAGTTAGGAAAAATACGTGTAATATTTTGAAAGTCGCAAAAAGTCGATATTAATCGGAGTAAGACAGAAAAGTGTAGGTCAAGTTTATTTAATCGTGAGGAAAATTGAAACAAATCCGCCAATATCGGCACACAGGCCAAGAACATGTTGAGACAGTAGGAATTAATTGCACGATATTCAGAAAATTCAATTAAATGCGGGAAATATTCAGGAAAAGTCTAATAATTTGCTAAACTTTTAAAGAAAGTTAAAAAAAAAGTCGCGAAAAGGGGCGATGAAAGTCGGAAAAGATCAGGGGAAATTTGCTACTCGAGAAAATTCTAACAGTCGCAGGAAAATATTAGAAAATCAGGAAAACTTGCGAAAATATCGACAAAGTTCGACGGAATAGTCCCAAAAGCCAGAAACTTTCTAGGAAAAGAGGGCAGGAAAGTTGAGAAAACGTATAAAAAATAGGAAGTCGACATAATTGAAAGTAGGGAAAAAATCGGATAAATTTCGGTAAGATTCGGCAAATGTCAGGATAAATTGAAGAAATTTCAGGAAAATGTCGGAAAAAATCCAATAAAAATAGGGGAAAATTGGGTCTTAGGTAATTTTTAAAAAAATTTCGATAAATTGGAAAAAATTAGGAAAAGTGCATAACTTATGCGTCTAAATTCCTATACTTTTTACAGATTATTTTTTGCTTTTAACTGTTTTAACAAAAGATATAAATTCCAAAGAAAACATAGATCTTCCCCATTTCTTTTGCTAAGTCGACTTAGCAAAATCCCACAGCTGGACTCCACAGCTTGAAACGTGTCAAAATGAACTAGTGGCAAAATTCTACAGAACTGAATAGCTCGTCAATTAGACAACTAACTCTCTGTTATGAGGCAAGTCATATTATACTGCAAATTTCTATCAATATAAAATACGGGAAAGGCAAAAAAAATCGGAAAAAGGTGTGGAAGAAGTCGGAAAATGTATAAAAAAATTCGGGAATTCTAGGACAAGCCAGAAAATTATTATTTATTGGATTATTTTATTAATTTCGAAATAGAATAATTTAAAGGATGATGTGAACTGAATGATCTAATTATATACACATTTTAAAAGGCTATCCCGAGGGATTCGAGAAGGTGTGCTATGCGGCTTCCGCGCATTAGCCTGCACGCCAATGCTATCGAGCAAATGGTATTTCGAATTTTGCTGGTAGGATGTAGTGGCTGAGGGATAACTAGGGGCGAGTGACTTCGCAAGAATGAACAACTGATATCGATCTTTCACTCATTTTTCTTAAGTAACTATGCAGATCTGCATACGATTATGAATTGGTCTTAATTTTCAATAATAAAATCTCAGATTTTCCTGCAATTTTCTGAAGTTTCCACATTTTTTCCAAATTTTTAAGAAGTTTTCCCGATTTTTCTCAATTTTTATGTATATTTTTAATCATCTAATTTACCAATATTTGTCCGATGTTTTTCACTAATTTTTTTTTCCGGTCAAATATTCCCGAAGAATGTCGGGAAAAATCGAAAAATTCAATAAATCCAAGAGAAGTCTGGATAAAGCAGGCAAATCTCATGAACAGTCAGTAAAGAACTAGGGACAATTCAAAAAATTGTAGGTAAATTTCGAAAACGCTGAGAAAATGTTGGTTACAAATCTGGAAAATCAGAAAACGTCGCGTACACTTGGGAAAATTGGGAAAAGTATGAAAAAGTTGAAATAGTCCGGAAAATATGCAAAAAACTGTAGGAAAATAACAAAAGTTGGCAACATTTTTGGAAAATTCGAAAATATCCGCATTAAAATCCGCGTAGTTCCAAAAATATCTGGAAAAGTCTTAGGGATATGAAAAATAGCGAGATTAACGTCGAAGAAGCGGGGAAAAATCAGAAAATTTTGTTTGGAATCAAGTTTTCATCAGACTTATTATGATCAATTTCAGGATTTTCGGAAAAAATTTCTGATGGAGCTACGAGCTTTTAAAAAATATATGATTGTCTGTCCTTAGTTAATATTTGCTCTTGTTGGACCAAAAATTCTAAATGGAATATTTTTTTAAAATAAACATCGCACAATCTCGCTGAAATTCTGTTTTAGAATACTTGATGAAGTAAACTCAAAACCAATTTTAAGATTTTGAAAAAAAAAATTATTTAAACGCGTTACGAGCTTTTAAAAAATCTTGTGTAAATTTAGCTCTTTTCTGGATCAAATTTTCTAATTAACAATCTTCATTCGATCAAATTTTCTATAATTTAAAATTTTTTAAAGAAAATTCACCCGATTTGGTTGAAAACTTTCCCCAGAATACTTTATGAGTTAAACTAAAAAGTTATTTCTGGCTTTCAGGGGAAAAAATATTTCGAGCCAGTTATGAGCTGGTCAAAATGTATTATTCATTTTCTTATACAATTTTAAGTAAATCCGGAGCATAATTTTAGCGAAAACCCAAAAAATTACCGAATGAAAAATCTAATCAACATCTCTTTCACTTCTATAGATTTTCCGGGAAAAATCATCTTCCATTCTTGAATTGACAAACTTACAATGGCCAAAAAAACCATCGAGATATATCTGTTCTGATCTCTAGGTAAAGTAATGAAGATTTCTTTTAAATGAGACTGTAGATACAGGAAAATATAGCAACAGAACTGATATATTCAAAGCTGACACCAACCAAATGTCTGCAAGCAATTTTCCTAACAAATGAACTTCTAGATTATTTTAATAAAATTTTTAAATAGAAGATTCATCCCGCGGTTAGCACAGAGATATCGGAAAGTAATAAATTTTTAAAATAAAAGGTCGTAATTAGCTTAAATGATTTTTTTTCTTAAAACCGGGAAATCAATTTTTAATTAAACTCTTCGGCTATCAAGAAAAAATTAATTCACCCGAATCCGGCAAAATTTTCTTAGTATAATTTTGAAATTAAAAGTTGATCTCACGGTTATATCCGAAAATAATCATTTTTTTTTTTAAACAAAAAAAGCTCGTAATTAAAAGTCGAAAAGAGATTGCATTTCTCCACAAATAGAAAGCTAACGAGCCAGTTGCAAATTCTACATTCAAAGTCTAAATTTAATCGATGCCGAGTTTTTAAATTTAGCTGTAGGCATAATCTTCATATCTAGATTGGCCATAATCTATGGAAATTAAGAGAATAGGGGGGTAAAACTAGGAAATGTAAGGAAAACACAAGAAAATATCGAAGAAAAAATATAGATAAAATCAGAATATCTCGTAAAATGGTACGAAAATTACAGTTTTGGTATGATCTTGGATACCAGTTCATGCCGAACGGATCAATGCTTTCTCTCCCCCTATAATCTAAAAATTATAAATCTTTTATGCTTGAGGAATAGCTATCGATTTTCACAGATAGTAAAGAAGCGGTAGAAATCTTAGATTCGGACGGATCTTAGATACTCAACCTATCACCCATACCTTAAATATTGTTGGAGCCCGATCGATAATATTATCTAAAACATCGACCAAGCTCAAAGATAACATCGATGGGATATCTTCCAGCGAACATATCCGCTGTACGACTTGATGACAAAACTCATCCAGTAAATTACCGACCGTTTTATTATAAACTACGTCCGGCAATATTGTTTGCCAAACATTTTTCAACAAATCTAATTGCCGTAAACATTGTCGAATGGCACGTAACGGTTGGGTCGTTACAATCGGATTATTTATTTCCGATATTGAATCGGGAATTTCTGAAAAACGAACAAATTTATTATTATTTTAAAATGTAGAGAAATGAATATTTATCGAATTTACCGAATTCTTTTAGAATATCAATCAATTGTAATTGTTGATTATGAATTTGTTGGACAAACAATTTCGATCCCCGTAACTGTAACGATTTCGCAACGGTTGCGAATTCTTCGATTTGTTCAGTATGACCGCTCATCAGTGTCCAATGCGCCAAATACATGCAATTGTTGTGAAAGAGAGCCGTTTGTTGGGGGATATTTTGTAATAGTTTCTCGTGATATTCAGGCACTTCGTTTATATAACGATTTAAAATTGTTGGAACGGTGGATAGAAGCCGTTCAATTATATCATCCGGTGCGGTTTTCGATTCTTTCATCACTTTTTCCAGTAGATTTATGATTTCCTACAAATAAATTCATTAAAATATTCAGATAGAGAATCGATAACCAATTACCATTGTACTCTTCGATATCATGCACCGTGGAAATAGAGCCGGATCACTTTTCGGTACCGATATCGAATCGATGTCACCAACCATCATCATATCATGTAAATCTCGATGCATTATTCCAACAGCACTATCCAATATATTCAAACAAAATCGATTACGAAATAGAATCCCGATTTTATCCGCATAATCGGTTAATTGGTTATCGGATTCATTTAGAAATTTGATCGATTTCAGGAATTGATCAAATTCAAATAGATCATCAACTATTGATGATTCATTCATTTCGTCCATCGTATTTGGGATGGAATACGATAAACATTCGCGTAACAATAGCTGAAGGAATTTCTCTTGTATCTGATCGGATAGAATACTGAATATGGAGACGTTCTCGGAGATGGAGATGTTCATGTGTAGAAGCGATTTGAAAACGATTTTCAGGTTGTCAAAAACCGTTGAATAGGTTGGTTTCAAATCAAAAACAATCGGTTGCGTTCCATAGGATAAATTAACCGTAATCGATTCCGGATCCGTTTCGGTAACGCTCAATGAAACCGGTCGTGTAATAATCGGTTCAAAAACGTTATTCATTAAGAAATCAAACATACGATTTGTGTTGAATTTTAATTTGCATAAAGCGAATAGGATATCCTGTAATTTCGAGTCATCGGTAACGATTTTCAACGTTATCGACTTCGTATTCTGAAATGATTTCTCCGTAAATTGTATCAACGAATCTAATTTCAATTTTAAATTATGTAGTAGCAGTTCCTTTTCCAGGTTTCGTCGTATTTTGATGTTCGGATAACAATCGAGGTGCGGTAGAATTTCATCGTCCGGATCGTCCATTAATGTTTTTATTTCATCACAATATTCCATTACCCGTAAATATTCATGGTTATTCTTGGCATCTTCGATCGATTGGAAGAGGTTGTCGATTTTTAAAATTTTAAAAGACGTGTACAGGCCGAGTTTCACCTCCAACAATTCGTCCAGATACGGTTGGAGGTCTTCCCGGGCCGTTAATAATTCATTTCTCGTTTCGTTAAGAATATTCTCCATTAGCATATCAATTTCCAGACATAAATGTTCCGCTTCGTCCAAATACATTTGGTTGTTACTCAAATTCGGAAGGAAGTCGGTGTAATTGTCGTCGATGTACGATTTTATTTTCGATTGGTAATTCTTCACTTCACTTACGATTTTTGTTATATTCTTTCGGGCATCGATGGGCTCATTTTCGTTGGTAACTTCGATCACTTCACGGATGAAATCCATTATTTTATTTAACGATTTTATTTCAATTTCTTATTTTATCAACCAGAGAAAAAAAAGTAAACAAACATAGAAAAGAAATCAAAATTTTGCAACGATTTTTAGATGTCAAAAACAGATGGTTTTGCGGCTATTCCATTTATCGGGTAGTGTAATGGGTCACTCCCTACTAATTAATTATACCTGCTGACTACATTCATGTTGATGAGACGCTAGGCTAGTGATGGCGAACCTATGACCCGTCCGTCAGACACTGACCCACGCAGGACTTTTAAATTAACCACGGGTTGATTTTTATGATTTATAACATTAAAGAAAGAACAGACAATCAAAAATATAAAAAATAAAGTATATGTACAGTAATGGTCATGGAAAAGGACTCAGCATAAAAATTACGAATGCGCTAAGCTTTAAATTTCAGTTTTACAGTTATATGTTCTAAATCTATTTTCTATCCTAAAAATTTAACATAATTGAAATTACTTTCTGAAAAAAGCTTTAAGAGAGTTACAAAAGTCATCTTAAATCTTAATCATCTTAATATGTGATGTTCCATAGGAAATGGGACCTTATCTTCCAAAAACGAAAATCCGGGTTTTTGCATTTCCTAAAATTA
>JANTOP010005718.1:0-16879 GCA_027564815.1 Symmerus nobilis
ATCGTTCAAAATAATAAATTCTCGTTGTTTTCTTCTCAAAAAATATTTATTTGCCTTTTACTATTTACTATTTTTTATGATTTTGCAGCTAAAAACAAAGGCTAGCCACTTGCAAGGGTCTAGGACAATGCCTGATGTAGATCAGAATTTAGAAGAGCTAGAAAGTTGCCTATTTCGGAAAATAGTAGCCAAAAGATTAGGCTATATTTTCCTAGAAGAACGGAACTTCCTATCTCTTCTATGTAGATTCTGAGCTAGAGCTCAAGATGTGCAAACGTGGCTCTTTCACCCCGCTCTACCCTACGCATTGAAGGTCTGAGAAGTAAATTTTGAATTTCAATGTTATATTAAATTTAGAAGCAATGGTAATATTGGAAATTTCTCATGGCCCTATTTAGAGTTTCCTAACAATTCTTTTAAGAAAAATGAGTTCTGCGGTCTATCTGTAGGTGCAGATGTGAATGTGTTCAATTTTCACAGGAGCAGGTTTCAATTGTACGAGATATTAATTTCAATCCAATGAAATTACTCTCATTTTATCATTACGAAAGGTTTATTAATATTAGACCTGCTGAATAAGACCCGTAAAGAAATTATACTCGGCGTGCCGAAATCGCCGAGACACAATTGTTCAGTAGGGATTTTGCACGATATTTTGACTTTACTAATTACCGCCATTTTCAACACGGACAAAACTCAAGCATTAGAGGACGGCAATTGTTCGACAAATTGCCGACAAACATAAGTTGGCGATATGTGCCCGGCACGTTGCAGACACGCTTTCTAATTTTGTCACAGATACTTGATAGTCCTAGGAGTGGACGATATTCTACCACCACTCGAAAAATAGAGGAACGAAGCATCCTTTCTGACTTTGAATCGAGTTGTTTTAAATTTTATTTATTACATTTTATTTCAGTTGGCCTTCGGCTTGTTCCGGAACAAAATTTATAATTAATAAAATTAATTCAAAATATGTAAAAAAATTAATTAAATGTCCCGAAATTTACGAAATAATTTATTAAATTTATTCAAGTTTCCTCCAAATTTTTCTTTCGACTTTTTGGGACTTTTTTTTACTTTTTTGGGCTTTTTGCTTTTTTTTGTTTTATTTCGAACCACTTTTGAGATGTTTTTTTGTTACTGTCATTTGGAGTTTCCATACTTTATGCCGATTTTTTATCGACTATTTCTGTCTTTATTTTAGCCGAACTTTCCTCGACTTTATTCGGATCTTTATTGAATTTTTTAACGGGAAACCAACTCCTCATATTTCCAATAAAATATGAGAAAGAGGGGGAAGATTTGAGAGCTGCGAGACTCTCTCGGAAATAGATAGTTAATAGTTAATATCTAGTAGGTAACTCAAAGTAGGCCATTCACTCACTATAAATATAAAATGACGGTTAAATTTACTTACCTTCATTTTCAAACATTGCTTTATGTTGTGAAAATCGCTTAGCCTCTCTTCTCGGTGAAGCTAAAAAATAAGAAGCAAACTAACATTAAATTGGTTCACCTTCATAAGAAATCCTATCGAGAATATCTGAAGGGTCTGACAGGAGAGCAGAGTTGTTGCTTAATAGACATATACCCAGGTCATTATTTCTGGGCTCCTTAAGAATATACTCATAATTTTTGAAACGTCAGATGTCACGTCCGTAACGTATTCTTAAGACGCTTAAAATCCTACCTCTTAGATACTAAAAGATATCGTCACTAAGTAATGAAAATTCACTACTCTAAATTGGGTTTCAATTGACATACCATTAACAGGGTCTGGTGGTGAGCCCATATCCGTCATATTTTGTAATATTTTAAAAGCTTTTGATGGTATGGCCGCTCCACGATATCTCGGATCTTCCTCAGAGTGTAAAAAACTTTCTTGATCAACTAAATTAATTTAAAATTAATAGAAAGTTGTGTCACCACAAGCAAATTTATATTTCAAATAAAAACCAACCTTGAGTCTTAAGCCGATTCATTAGCGCTCGATCATTTTCATTTAACTGTAATCGCTTCAATTTATTATCGTTAATATTCTGTTGATCAATCGTTTTCGAGTATCGCGGCTGCTGGTATTCAATCGGTTGATTATCATCTATCGAATCACTTTTCATTGTATCGGTGATCTTTTGTAGTACCCGAAACGATTTCGATTGATTTGGTTGCGTCCCATTACCATTGTTGCCCCATGAATTATCGTTTTGTGTTTGGTGGATTTGATGTTGGATGGTTTGTGGTTTATGTACTGTTTCCCTGGATTACGGAATTAATTAAATTAAAACTATGACGCTGGAAATGAAATATTACTTACCTGGGAGTTGTGACATGACCCGGATTTGAATAATTGACGTTATTATTAATAATATTTGAATCTTGGGGACGTATGCTTCCTTGATTATTCGCCCATTGTGGATGGCTCACTTTCTGTTGCTCATTTTGAAAATTATTGTATCCTTGGTCAACGAATTTATTTGGATTCAAATCGTATTGGGGTGTCGATGACATGAATTCTATAAATAATTATTTTATTTAATTAATTATTTGTAGGTCAGTTCGAAATGGACACATTATGGGCACATTTTCTCACCTGGTGCCCATTGATTTTTACCATCACCTCGATTTACGTTGTTGGTAAGAAAGTTTTGTTGCGGCCGGAAATCAATGGATGAGTGACATGTTTGCGGTGATGGAGTTTTCTCAATTTGTATCGGTATAATCCGTTCCTGGTAATTTATATTTAATATTTAAATTATTAATTTAATTATTTCTATTTTACCTTTTGACCGGGTACATTATTTAGGCTGTCAGCTTTATTTGCCCATTCTGGAATTTCCTTGTCGTTGAATTTCTTCGCCATCCACGGTGGTGTTTGTTGGTTTAATAGCTGCGCTTTGTTAGCTTCCTCATTAGCAAACGATGCCGGCGGGATGTACAGTACAGGAGGTTTATTCTGAACGGGTATTTAATTTCCCGGGGTGATTAATATTTTAATATTTAAATATAAATTTACTTACATTTCTAGTAACCGGTTCGGTTAGAGTTATTGTAGCCGTCGGTTGTACGGGTTGATGATAATCCAAAATTGGTTGGGTACGTGGCTGTTCTAATTGTATCGGTCTCGTTGATTCACGAACCGGACATATCGGATTTGGTTGATGTTTCATTGGTGGTGAGTTCACCATATTATTTCTATTTTTATTTAAAATATTTTCATCCCGAATCACCGGTGAATTATCATTGCTTCGATAACTATCATTTATTGGACTGTGCGGTGATTGTGGTCCACTTCCAATTAACTTAACATTTCCATCACGAATTCTCGGTGAACTATCATTGCTTCTATTATAATTATCATTCATTGGACTATGTGGTGATTGTTGTCCACTTCCAATGATTCGAATATTTCCATCACGAATCCCGGGTGAATTATCGGTGCTTCGGTTATAATTATCATTTATTTGGTTATTTGGGGATAGTTGTCCGATCGTATTAAATTGATTATTTCTTCCGATGTTGTTGTCGTTATAATTATTAACCGGAGAAGTGTTATTATTGTACATTTGGGGTTTGGATTGTTGGTATTGAGGGGATGTCTCAACTGGACTAGGTTTATATACATTCTGTTGTTCCACTTCAATTTGACCTGATTGTAAATTGTAGATTAGTTTCGAGAATCATATTATAATTTAAAATCGCCCATCACTTACCTTGTTTCGGCAAATCTGGTGGATTCGGGCTCTTCGATTTCTCCTTCCTATATTCTTCCACCCAAAAATCATCTTTCGTTTGTGGCTTCGGCGTTGGCCGTAAATTAGCCATCGGATTTGGTGGTATCTTAATTTCGGGTCGACATCCCATCGGTGGTGGTTCAAACGATTGAATTGGTTTCTTTTGATTACCGACATCACTGCTAACCGATTTATTTTGTGGTTGCTGGTCCATTTTTGGTGGTGGAGGTGGTGGCGGTGGTCCGGTTGGGAAAACTTGTACCGGTAAAGCGGAATTACTCATTGATGCTGTATGCGGTGATGAGTTATTATTCTATATATTTACCGAAAGGTAAAAGGTCATAAATTATGATCAAATCAAACGTAGATTATATATGGATAACCATACCTCGGCCAATGGTGACATCTTCGGTTGGGTGGGTACCCCTTCGCTATTCGCATTCCGATTAATTCGACGTGCCATTCGGGGCGATCGTATTTGTGATAAATCTATACCGCCCGGTGTGTAGGTGAATGGCTTCTTATCCTTTGTCATCATTGCATTTTGTACGCATGCGGGCGCTTCAAATGTATTTTGTGTTTGTATTCGGACTGGTGGAATTACGCCGCCTAGACTTGGAGGCGGCGGAGGGGCTACCGCATTGTAACTGAAATTTTGAAAGTTTTAATAAATATTTCTGGTTAATCGGTAAAGTAAAAAATTATCCAAGGCGAGATATCAAGAGCGTAATAACCACTGAACGTAGCCAGATAATTGCAGTTAAAGTAGAGCTAGGTATGTGGAGTTTCAAGTGTTAAGAAAATAATAATTCAGATTTACTTTTAGATTTGGTGGTTGTGGCCTAGTTCTAGCTAAACCAAGCTGAAGTAACTGGGTACCGGAATACTGGGCATAAAAACGGACAAGTGTGTGCGAATTGAATTGTCAAGACCTTAAAACCAGAAGGAACCACAAGAGATAAAGTAGCTACATGGAGTAACAATCTAATTTTCAGGATTTAAATATTCATGAATTCCGAGTAGCTGCTGAACCATTGTTTGGTGCGGAAAATTCTAACAATTGTTGGCGATGGCCATGATGATGATCCTGCAGGCATATTTAAGACCCATTCGATGGTTACGAGACAATTTCCAATTTATAATTCGTGTCCACCTAATATCGATACCATCTAGACTTCACATCTAAGGCAAAGAGGTGGAATACTGTTTCCATAAGCCATAAAAGCCTTCTTTAAATGCAGGGAATGTAGATTATTTATTTCCCTGACAAGGTTAATTTAATCGGACTTGGGTGGCCGAAGCTGCTGAAAAAGTCGTTAAATTGTTTATAAAAGCTTAAGCATCCAAATCTGAATTCGGATCCGAAACCTAATGATTATATGCCTGATGTTTATCGGAGAATAGAGACGGAATGTATCGACGTATTCGATATGGCGTCGTATCGGACATTGTACGGTTTAAAATTGCCCGTCTTCAATTTAATTAATATCGGGACTGTATGCAATAACCCTAAAGAAGAGGAATATTTTTGCTATTTGAGAGATAATTAGAAGGCAATTTGAGAGGGCACATGCATGGCACAGAAATTTCTGAACGAATCATAATTCGATCTCTATATAAATTTAAATAATTTTCCTAAAGATATTTTCGAGTATCAATTATCAATCAATTTGAGTATTAGATTATCAATTAAATTAAATTAAATTAAATTAAATTAAATTAAATTAAATTAGATTAGATTTCTGTTACATTTACATAAATATTCTTGAAGAATGCGCAATTCGATTCCCTGTATAGGGAATCCCTAACGAAGTTCTCAAGTTGAGCCGACCTGAGACAAGCAAATAATATAAATAAAATATTAATATCCGGAACCTAAGTTAGAACATTATTTCTTAAGCTAGATTCCTGAAATTTCGTACAGATATCCTTGATATCTGATATACAAATTGATCCGTACATGAATTTATATATCTTCGTTCAGGAATTTTGGAGTAAATAAGTTCTGAATTTGAGACTTGCACAGATTCTCTTGAAATACTTGACTTATAAGAGGGTTCGGAAGGAGTTAATGGTTATGGGCATAATATTGTTACGAAATAGAAACACTCAGTATTGTTCAAAGGAAGATAAGAATACTACATAATAGAACGTTTATAAACACTCTAGACAAACTGTAAGGAAATTGAACACTAGATCTAGAAAATAGAACCGAATGATGCCTATAAAAGGGAGATTTTGGAATAACGATAATCAGTTTTATTCGAACAACAGAACTGGAAAGATCTGCTTGTAACCAAATAATAAGCAGTTAATAAATTACTTTTGGAATACAAATCTGAACGAACTCAACGAAGAGGAGCAATCGTTACAATATTTTCATTTATTTTAAAATATTCTAAAAAAGCTTCTATAGAAGAATCGATTTTTTTCCGATTGGAGAGGAACATATTTCAGGATTAAAATTAGAATTCATAAGAACTCTCCAATTTTCTTCAATATTCAAAATATGAAGCGATCTAAAAGGGGAATGAATTCGGAAAAACTCGAAAAAATGAAATGAAAGTCGGGTGAATTCGAGAATATTTAGCCGGGTTAAACTCCGGGAAAATCAGAAAAGTAGGGATAAGTCGAATAGGCTCCAGAAAAATAACGGACATGCCTCCAAAGTCGACAAAAATATAAGAATGTGGTAGAAGGTGGAAGCTTTTCTTACGAATTTTTTCAAAATTTTTAACTGATTTTTGAGGGCTTTTTCTTTTCTTTGATTTTTCTTGAGTTCAAGCTAAATTAAAAATTAATTTAATAATTTTGTGATACAGAATCGTTCAACTTATATTAATTTAGGAAAATTAATTATTTTCCGTCATATTTATTTGTTAATCGCGAGGTCAATGTTTGATTTCTTAATTTTATAAAGAAAACTTTGCCCAATTTGATTGAATTTTTTTTCTCAAATAGCCGATGGGCTAAATTTAAAATTGATATTCCGGTTTTGAATTAAAAAATAATTTAAGCGAATTACGAGCTTTGGAAAATTGATTATTTTCCGATCTATCTATTTGTTAATTGCGAGATCAATTTTTGATTTCTAAATTTTATTAATATATCGGGACAAGGTAGAAATAATTGTTTCCGACTTCGGCGGATTTATTTTGCAAAGGAAACTTTAATTATAATTATAATTTAAGTTAAGGGGGTTACCAGAAACCATAATGTTAATTTTGGAACGTTTTAGTTACATCTATGTATGAAAATTATTGTTAGTTGTAAATTGGTTTTGATTATGTATTGTATATTAGTAAGTTAAGTATAAGTAGTTAGAGGCCCATCACAAGGTAGGTGCCCATCACAGGTTGGAATGTCAAAATTAACTCTAGAAACCAAATCATATTCCCATGTCCCGGTACGTACAATACGTACAAACTTATGACGAGGTTTTTTGAGAAAAAGGATAACCAGTCAATCGAGAAAGGGACATTGTAGAAGGCAGTCAAGTGTGAAGTGGAAAAAAAGGTTTAGAAAAAGAAAATTAACGGTGAATTAATTAGCAGCAGTAAAAATAAAGAAAAGTGGATAGCGTTGGTGATGGGCCCGATCCCATCGAAGGTAGGGAATAAGAAGTTGGTCATGTTTCGGAAATACGGTTTCGAAGACAACCGTTTGGAAAAATAAGGTAACGCGACCGGGGCATAATTCGTGAACAAAATTAAAACAAGGACCACGAGGCGTTTGCACGGATTTGTTGTTACATTGATTAGTGATGGGCCTTTAGGATTTAAGCAAATAAGTACAAATTTTTGTCATTTATTTAAATAAATAATATTTATGTTAATTGGGTAAAAAAGAAATAGAATTAAATTATTATTGTACGACCTTGCTTCCGAAGAAGGAAAGTCGCTACAATCTAAGTAAAATATTCAAATTAATTACAGTTAATTTATTTAAATTATATGTTTTTTGAGGAAGAGAGTTTGAAATTAGTTTATAAAATCATAGAAATGTCCATCAACGAACTTAATCATTTAACGGAAGTATATAATATATATACATTATATATATATATATATACTTTTATACGGTTAATCTCACAGTTCGTTTATTATTATGAATTTATTTATTCCTTGTACTTTTATACATAGAATACCAGAAAAAAGATCAATTTCAATGCAAAATTGTTTAATTTTAATTTCGGCCAAAAAAAAAAAATTATTAAATTAACTAAGAAAAAAACATATTTTCAATGTAAAGTGTATAATAGTGAAAATAAAGGTTAAGTCGCTTTTAGAAAGATTTTGTACGATTATTGCGCACATGCTTATAGGCAGTTTTTAACGGTCTAATTTTAGAAAGTTTTTCTCTCTCGCGCCGGACTGAGAATTTTATATTCCAGAAATTATATTCAATATATAGAATCTATAGATTAAATATTAAAGTATATATATACATCACATGAAATATACCTGTTGCAAAATTTTATTTAAAATAGAAGGAAAATTATTTTTTTGATATATAAAGACCAATTTATACGTAGAATATTTACAAGTATAACACATTCACACTCATTGATTTGTGTATATGAGGACGAGATATTCTTATTAAAAAAAATTTCTTTCGAAGATATTTCTGGCTTAAGTCACATCTTATAATTAGATATTTTTTGCACAAAAAAAAAAAGATTTTTATAAATAAGAATAATAAAATCTAAAAGTATATTATAAATGTCGGTAAACAGTATCAGTATGAATCGACAGAATAGACTTTTTTAAATTTAAATAAAATAAATAACCTCGAAGAATCCATTGATAGATGTGGAAAGTCGGGTCCTTTAACGAAACTCCTTCAATAAATGTCCGTTAATTTTCTTTTTATATATATTTTTATTAAATTAACTTTTTTTAAGTTTAATTTTATTATTTTTAATTCATTCGAATTAACTCATTCAATTTTGATTAAAATTTTTTCCGAATTTTAAATTTTAAATTTTGAAAAAAAAAAAATATATATATTTTCCCAAAATGATCCCCAAATTATCGGTATTGTACATATATAAATACCAAACAAATTCCAAACACTAAACGGTGCGAGATATGACAATTTTCGTCTGAAACTGAAAATGCTTTTCGAAATTTTTATACATGAAAATGAGCAATTTTCATCCAATCGCTGGCAACTATCCAAATTTACAATTTGCACTTTTTCTTTCACTATTACATACAATTTTTTTTTTTCGTATGTTTACTGGCCTTCTTAACCCTTTAGAGACTTATTACTAATTCGATAATATAAGTAATAGTATACTTACCGTTTATTTAGATTTAATGCGGCTATTTAGCTAGATACTAGGATAGAAGAAATTTAAAATTTTAAATTAATTTTCAGATTAATAACAATACTTACAATTTATTTTTTTTTTATCCCAACGGTTGGGAGAGTTCATCATCTCGTCCTAAATTATAGTCAGGCGAAACGGCCTAATTTTACCCAATATATTAGTGAATAAGAGAATTTCCTTATTGTACCCTTAAGTTGAATTCTCCATAATCAGATTTTCCTATTTCGTAATAGAATTTCCCGGAAATTTACGATTTGTTCAAACAATTTTCCTAACAAATTTGCTTCGTTAATTATTAAGAAATAATTTGGCGTCATAAAATTAGAAAATTAAAAAATTATTGAATTTTAACAAGTCAATGTTTGACAAAATTTTAAAAATATAAGTTGTGAGGGGAGCCCTTGCCCTTAAGGTATTGATAGATCTCAGTTATCTCCTGCTTGAATCCATTTCGAAAATTACAAATTTTATATTTCCCGAAAAATTATCTGAAAAGCACCCATTTCTTCTGGGTGCATTTTGTATCTGGATCGACCCTTAACAAATTAGGTGTTTGATTTTTTTAAAAAATTTGTTTTATAATTTTCTTATTATGTCCTTAGGTTTAATTCTCCATAATTAGATTTCCCAATTCCTTAATAGATAATAGAATTTCAATCGTTCAGCCCTTGTAACAACTTAAGGAAATATACATTTGTAGGTTGTCCTTTGCTTTATCCAAGAAATGGGAAAAAAGAGAGGAAAAAAGAGAGAAAAATTAATAGAATAGTAGGAAAATATCGGAGAAAAGTCGAAAATAGGCGAGAAAAAAAGCTTTTTCTGACAATCGGCTAACTTTTACAATGCTTCCTTGATTTTCGGGAATTTATGCTCTACTATCCAGACTCGTTCCGACCTTTTTTCGAATTATTCGAATTTTTCTAAAATTTTCTCGAATTTACATAGCTTTTCCTCTCATTTGAACTTTATCAATTTTATCATGACTTTGTCACACTTTTTCCCAAATTAGTAATTTATATTTTCAATTGCTGTGATAGTAAATTCCTAATTATTTTGAAGTATATAAAGGTAGTTCCAATTTCTATGAACTTAACGGTAATTGAAATCAACTCCTTAGTCCTCTATATAGAGGGTCAAACTGCTCTGTATAAAGGTAAATGTACCGGCTTTTGTTATCTCCAGAACAACTGTATAGAATGGAATAAGATTTAATTCATGTAAAGGCTTGATGAAATGAATCTTGAAAATCAAATAAAAACCTTATGTTCCATAGGATTACACGGACTCCTCCTAAATTATTTCCAGAACCAGTGAACAGAATTGTATGAAATTTGATTCATGTTAGTACTTAAGAAAATAAATCTAGAAAATCGAATAAAAACCTTAGGTTTCGTAGGATTACATGGCCTCCACCTAAATTATCTCCAGAACAACCGAACAGAATTGAATGAAATTTAATTCATGTAAAGATCTAATTAATTAAATTTTAAAAATCGAATAAATCCCTTAGGTTCCGTAGGATTACTCGGGCTCCTCTTCAATTATCTGCAGAATCAATGAACAAAATCGAAAGAAATTTAATTCGTGTAAAGACATAATAAAATAAATCTAGATAATAAAAAAAAATCGTAAGTTCTGTAGGATCACATGGGCTCCTCCTGAATTAACTCTAAAACGACTGAACTAATTCGAATGAAATTTAATTTGTGTAAAGGCCTAATAAAATGAATCTTGAAAATCGAAAAAAAATTGTAGGATTCTAAAGATCATCGAAAATTCCTTTGTATCAATTAATTCTAAAAGTCAATTCCCTCCTCAACTTTCAAATTTAATTACAAAGGCCCCCAAACGATGGCTAAAGATGGCCAAATTTATGCCGACTATGTTCATTTAATATTGAAATAGCTTGATTAAATTGTGATTGTAATTAAGGGGTTGGCATGTAGCCCATAAATATTACAGCCTCCTCGGTAGGGGTCAGAAATAAAATTAATTTTGTATATTTGTTCGAAATTGAATTTTTGAATTGTCAATCCTTAATTTTTTTATTATTTAAATTATTGAATTGTGAATGCCATTTTAAGGTACCTTAATTTTAAGATTATCATATTTGGCTGTACAATTATGTTAATTAGAATAAAAACATTTCAGATGACCGGTCGGAAGTAACATGAGCGGAATTTGGCCAGCTAAGGGACTCACATTAGAAGTCCGAATGATTTGTATATCTCATACGGGAACTTAGCACATTTGGTAAGAAGGATAAAATATTTGTTTTTATTTTTTCTTCGTAATAAAATGCTAAAGTTTAACAATCGCTATTTTTCCACGTCTCCAAATAATTGTTAGGAGAATTCAATGACCGTATAACTAACAAAAAATCAGAAAATTGGAACATAAATAAACAAAGAACGTATAAATAATTAAAGGATATCAGAAGAGTCACCTACCATCCGCTTTTCACAATCTTTTAAATTATTTAATTAGATATTTAAATAGTCTAATTTTAAAACGGTTGGGTAAAATTCCGTCCATCCTGTATATAAATAATTACACATCCATTTATATATAAATTTCAGCGATACATGATTTCGGCCGAAATGAAATGAAAAATAAAAATATATTTATACCAAATTGATGGAAAATTATTATGTGAATGAAAAGCATTTTATTATTTTTCCAAAGAAATGCCTATTATTTTCTTTAAAAGCGAATAGAGAAAAAAATACACGAGATAATAACTAGATTGTTAAGGTTTCTTTAAGATAATTAAGTCTAAATGTTAAGTCTACTATTAGCTGTTTATCTTGTATAATACCGAAATAATATTGAAAATATCTATTGAATATCAGGACCGTTTAAGAAAGTTAGAAGAAAATCCTTACTTTTTTTTATCAAAACGGTCCTGCTTCGTATAATATGTTACAAAATATTTAATGCAACATTTTATTAAGATTACTATGTTATTTTCCCTGCTATTAATAGCAAACTTAATAATAAGAATTAAGTTATTAATAAATATAACTTAACAAGTGATTTACGTTAAGTACTGTATAGTTAATTAATTCATGCATATTCCTTATTCATTAACACTTTACTGGTAATTGCATTTTTTATTGCACCGAGACCGAGTTGGTATAAAGATTGCATCTAGTTATGTTTATCATGATGTATGGTAGTTATGTAATTATTATCTTATAAATAGTACAATATTTTTATAGATTATATAAGAGTATACATTTTTTTACTTTCCTATACATCGTATTTGGTAGACGTAAGTTGTGGTTTCATGCGAAACATTTTTAATTAAATATTCAATAAAGTATATCGTAGGGCTATCATAACTTCTAACTTAATAACCGCTCTATTAAGAAGAACTATGTAGTTCAAAAGTAGTCAAAAGTATAATTCTATAGTTTTAATTCCAAGATTACAACTAAATAAATACGTGTTGGCATTCCAGCTTGCATTCGATTATACAAGGACTATCCCTCCCTAATCATCTATCTACTTATATTAATTTATTATAATTTCCCATCTTTCGTATTTTTCGTAATCCATGGCAAAAAGCTAGTAACGCGGGTATATACGCCCGGATACTGTCCTTTTCCACAACCGATACCCCAGGAAACAACGCCTACTTGTGTCCATCCGCCATCATTTACCATTAACGGACCGCCTGAATCGCCCTAAAAACCGAATTGATTGATTAAAAATAAAATCGATGAGTTAAAAAAATTTTACTTACACTACACGAATCTCTAGCAGCTTGTCCAGCACATAGCATCGATTCAATAATTCCACCGGGCGCTGCTGGTCCATATTTTGTTCGACATTCCGGATTACTCCATATCGGAATGGACACTTCTTGTAATATGGATGGTTGGGGTCCATCTACGAGCATTCGGGATAATCGGGTACATTTTTAAATTAAATTAAATATCTTGAGATTACTTACTTTCCCGTATACTCCCCCATCCGATAACAGTTCCGGTATGACCGTTATATTGTCGTGAACCACCCATTGGTAGACATATCGGTCGAATAGTTTTACTGTACCGTACCGGTTGATCCATTGTTAGCACAGCAACGTCATTGTATAATGTTCGGGAATCGAAACCCCGATGCCGGACGACCCGTTTAATTTTCCGTTCAACATGTTTTACTTCCGTACTTGATTTTATATTATGATCACCTAATCGGACTGTTAGCCGAGCAACATCCCATGACGACATGCTGGAAAATGGAAATGTCTAATTAAGATATCTGATAGTAAATGGATCTCGTTATAATATTGAATTTACTGCGCTACGCAATGTGCTGCTGTTAGGATATGAATCTTATCGATCAATGAGCCACCACAAAATTGTCGACCACCATTGAATAGAACGGCAATCCATGGCCATTCATTTGGATCGGCATTGTGTCCGCCGACAATACGTTCTTGATCCTTTTTTTTTGGGGAGGGAAATAAAATATCATGAAATCATTAGATTGCGATATGCGTTGAGAGGGGCGGGGAGTTGCTAATTATTAAACATTATGGTGGTGACACTAACGGCGATACATTGGTGATGTGACATAAATGATTTATAGAGAGTCTCTGATATATCCAATGTAGAGAGACTGTATGTATGTATCTAACGTACTGTTGTATGATCATATATTATCTCATAAAATATTGATGGTTTATTGAACTGTTAGCAGTTAGTACGAATAAAAACGCAGCTGTTGTCTGTTATTTTTGTACCAAAAATTTAACATTTGTCTACAAATTCTTAGCATTTGTATTATTATAAGATAGTCCAGGGAAATGATTAAAGAAAATTGTTCGTATATTTTTTAATTCATTGCTAAAGCCCTGTCAACATTACCAAGTAACTTGTCAAATTTATTGACAAATTGTGGTTTCATTTACATCGGCGACAATAATTCAATCTTCATAATTTTTTGAATTTAAAAAAAAACGATTTTTCTCATCTTCTTGCTTAAAATCTTATATACAAAATATTTGATAGAAATGTCAAAAATTATCAAAGTAAAATATGTAATTTTTAAATGAAGGACGACGACAACTTACTTGATATCCATTTTTACTTCCACATCCCGAATATGGACTATCCTCCCCATGTCCCGGTGATTGTGTTGTAGTCGTATGTTGGCCAGTTGGTGGATGAGTAGGAACGGGTGGTGGCCAACTACCAATTGTCGTCGTTGTCGGTCTATTTGGTGGCTTGGTCGGCCACTGTGTTGCCGGTCTTCTCGTTGTCGTAAATGATGTGGTCGGCACGGTCATATATGGTGGATGGGTGGCTGGCGTATGATTTGGTGGATGGGTTGGAATTGGTGGTGGCCAACTGGGATAGTTGCTATCTTTATTTACCGATGACATTAATATGTCATTGTCGGATGGTTCCTGTTCGAATAATGTATCGTTACTGGTTGCCGGCGTTGATGTAATTACATTTGTGCAGCATACACCGAATGCTTGTTGTCCTTTCTGGTTAAAGAAGCTGCACGTGTCGTAGTTTCCGAGAATCCATGATTCCCAAATTGATAGATTTGGTAGCTTAAAGTAGGGATAGCAATGTCGAAACGTTGTACATGATCCGATATGACCTTTTGATGTTATACATGTACTTCCTTCTCCTACTACTTCCTGCCAATTCACTTCACCCGGTCGTCCCAATTGGCGATGATTACGATTTGAAGATGCTATCGTTTTATTCAGAATTTATTATAAAATTATAAAAGAGAACGTGAAGGTCAAGGAAAAGTTTAGGGAAATTTGTTCAATAAAAACCGATCGAATTTATTGAATTTCTTATGTCGATGTTTGACGGGATTTTAAAAATATAAATTGTGGGAGGAACCCCTGACTATAATATATTGATAGATCGCCTAAGTCATCTCCTATTTGAATCCATTTGGAAAATTAAAAGTTTTTAAATTTCGGGAAAATTATAAGCGTTTTTCTGAATTATAACCGCTGAATTATAATCAAATTAGGAGTTTGATTTTTTTAAAAAAGTTCGTTTTATAATGTCTTCATCGCACCTTTAGATTTAATTCCGCAAACTCAGATTCTAGATTCCCAAGAGAATTTTCCGGAAATTTAAATTTTTCATATGACTTACAGGAAAATTTTAATGTAAAAATATTGCTTTGGGAAACATTCAATAATTTTTAGGAATTTATTGAGGAATTAACTTGAAGTTATTAGATATTTTCTGCCAGAAATCTTTTAGAATTTGACTTGAAAAGATTCTTGATAAATATTCTCAATTTCATTGGAAAAATAATGGGAAGTTTCTGGGAAATATGGGAATATATCTGAGATGCCGTCTGCAGGCTTGTAGAATTGTTTTGTATATTTTTTTAAAATTGTGCAAGAATTGATCCGAACATTTTCTCTCTTTAGATTTTCTCTGGAATATCCCGAAAATTATTTTGGGTTTTTTAGAAATATTCCAAAAGTGTGAAAATTTTCAAAAACATATTCTCAATTTTATTGGAAAAATAATTAGAAATTCCAGCAATTTTTCGATTAAAAATTTAATTCGTGCGGGACGTTTTTCTTAGAGAAGATCTAGATTAAATCTGATATTCGAAAAGAATATCTGCAATTTTGTGGGGTTTTTTTAAGGATTTGTAAGATAATGAAAATGGATATGGAATGCCATCGACTTGTTTGAAAAAATTATCTCCAGAAAATCTGTAGATTCTATCTGAAAATCCACAATAATGTTCAGCGATTTTTATAAAATTGTGTTAGAATTGGTGCGAAAATGGAGAGAGAGAGAGAGAGAGAGAGAGAGAGAGAGAGAGAGAGTAATACAATCAACCCTCCTATAAAGCAATTAATTCGCTCGAGTTATGTAGCAATTATTTAACGTTCGTTTATTTTTAGGGGAAGCCCCTGATAACTTAAATTGAGAACGTGATCCGCACTCACTACAAAGAGGGAATTCCTCATTAATTTCAACCGAAAAAGTGTAATACATCGGAAAATAATGACTTTTCAAGTCATTACAATGGTTGGAATGTACCGCGTTATAGGGAGTGGGATATCGTAATTTACTTATTATTAATTTAATATCTCTGTAGGTGTATGAGCCTGTATAAGGATAGGATCGTGGATATATCAAGAATCCTATATAAACCAAGTTTCATAAATCTAACTTAAGAATTAACGGAGCTTTGACTTAGATTTTAGAAATAATAAAAAGACCGACAAGTTTTTGCCAGAAATGGCATATGCCAATGGTAGCTTTAGCCGTTAATTAAATTTAGTAATCCGAAGTCTATTCCATACTTTCAGTATAGTACAACTTATCGGTATTCTAACAGCAAGTAGATTTGTCTAGGATTTTGTCTGGTGATCTAGTTTATATTGAAGTTGAGGACTTCGCCCTTTGTTAAAGGAATTGCTTTTTTTTTATCGTATTAGGACTTTTAACATTCTGGATTGGATTGTTAGGAGGTAGTTTCTCTCAAAGAGTTCCTGTAATTGTTAACTGATTAAAATAGATCATCTCTGAAAATTTGATGTAAATTCTATGGGGAAAAAATTAGTATTAGAAACAAAACAAATACATATTTATGTAATAATTTTATTTCTTTATTATTTATTTATTAATTATTCCAATTGATTTATTAACTGGATTAATAATTTATTGAAAAAAACCAATTGGTTGATTTTTTTTAACTGATTGCCCAACTGGCTTATACTTTAGAACAGGGGTGCACAGCGCCTAACACATAGGGGTATTTCATACCCCCATATAAAAATTAAAATATTTAAAATTAA